>JAYMTK010002338.1:0-14090 GCA_036897405.1 Pelargonium myrrhifolium | reverse complement strand
AGTGGGGCGGCATGGCTCGGGACGGAGAGCGCCAACAAAGACCAACCAAAAAACAAGACGGAGTCCGTCACGGAGGGACTAGACAGAGCTTTGGAGTGATGGTGAGGTGGTACGACAACCGGTTGGTGCAGAAAGGCGACTGGTTGAAGCAACATGATGGGTGGGAGATAGGTCTTAGGGTTTGGGTTAAGGTTTTTTATTTTATTAGTTTAGAGTTTGGTTTAGGGTTTGTTTCTCATTATTTTTGTTTATTATTGTTGAATTTTGGTTTGACCGGTTGGTGGGGCAACCAGAGCAGGTTCCTGACTGTAAGTACGGAATGTGTTTGAATAAAGTTAGGGATGAAGGGTGAAAATATAAGAAAAAATTATCTCACTTTTCATGAACTAACAGTTGAAAATCTATTTATCTGATTGTTCTGAATACGAGTCGTTAGTAATATCTAGTTTGGGTTTTGATATGTATAGGAAAAAAAACTACAATTTATGATCTAATTTCTATCGTTGGTTTATGGCTAATTAAAAACACTCTCTGCCTCTCTTTTTCTCTTTGCCTCAGTTTTGCGCCACAGCCCCTTTCCGGCGGCTCTTGCCGCCAGAGAGACTTCTCTTGCCTTTTCCTCCTTTCTCCCTCCCCCGTCCTTGCCCTTTCCTCTTTGAGCCGCCGTTTTTCTCCCCCGGACGTGGCCTCGCCGGTGTAGGCTTCGCTTTGGTCGTCACTGACAGGTTGAGCCGTCGTCTTCGGTCAGATCTGGTGGATCTCGCCGCCCCCGGTTTTTCCGCTTGCTTCAGGACCTCTGGTGCTTCCGCGAGTCTCGGCCTCGGCTGCCTCCGCGCTTCTCGTTTGCCCGTGCTTCTCCAACACAGCCTCCGCCCTCCTTGGTCTTGCTGCTGTCCGTGCGGCCCGACCTCGTTTTTGCCTCTGCTGTGTCTTGCGGCTCCGTTTTGTAAATAGTTTTGTTTTGTTTTTTTAAGTGTTGTGTGCGGTTGTACTCCTTTGTGGAGGTGCTTTCATTTTGAAAGTTCTGTGTTTCATTTGTGTGCAAGTCTGTTCTGTTCGAGATTATCAGTATGTTGGAAGTTGTTGTGAGCAAGAGTGGGTATGCTTGCTCCTCTCTGGTAGTCAGGTTTGAAACCACTGTAGGTGTTGTGGTTGTTCGTTCTTCGGAACACAAGAGATCTGCGTACCAAGTGATTGGTCAACAGTCAGGTCTGTTCGTTGAAAATGTAACACCTTTGAGCTATGAATGAAATGCAGTTTCTTTCCAAAAAAAAAAAAATGACCCAAGCAAAAGTCATTGATGTTTTACTAGTACGCGAATCGGGCAAATTCCTATTTAAAATCCCTATATAGTAGAGGTGACAATTCAGGTTTTAAATTGAATTCGTATAAGTTTGAAATGAGCTGATCCAAAACCCGACCCACAATGGGTCGGGCCACAATGTTTGCATGTAAATGTGTGGGTAACTGAAGGTTTGTCCAATCCAACCTCCAATTTTCTCATGAAAAACCCAACCCAAAACTTAACCGGGTCTATCATATGCATCTCGAACCTGTAAATATATGGGTCAAATTTTTTATGCTCGTAGATTCACATCTAAATTGCCAACTCTACCTTCTAACACCTTATAGAATCTCGAGAGATTATTATGAAACTTTTGGTCCCAAGTACACTTCGAGAGACCGAAAAGAAGAAGAAAACTCCAAACCCTACACCATACCATTCTCTAGCTATAAGTTTCTTGATTTCATGTACAAAATGGACAAGTATTAAGGTGAAAACTTATCAATATTCACTCCAAGGATAGTGTCGATTTATATAGGAAAAAGGATGGAATTAATCCTTGTACTATCCACAAAGTTTGGATTTAGTCCATGAACTTTCAAACGTTTGGAAATTAGTCCAAAGGTCAGACAAGTGTATGAGAGTAGTCCAAAGTAGCCCCGAAAGAGTGTGAAATAAGGACACGCCGTTAAATTTGTGGACGGAATTCATCAAGTTTAAGGACAGGTGTCAGTTAAATTTGATGGATTCCGTTTATGATTTTGACGGCGTATCTTTATTCCATACACTTTCAGGACTACTACGAACTAAACTCAAACACTTGCACGATCTTTGGACTGATTCGAAACGTTTGTAAGTTTAGGAACTAAACCCAAACTTTGTGGATAATACATGGACTAATTTCATCCTTTTTTATTTATTTATATATTCACCACAATCTCCAAATCTACTACTTGCAATGTGATGACAAATTGCCCATACAATACAGCTAGCCTCCATCCTCTTGATTTTATCTACTGTAGCACAAATCAAGACAAGAAAGCAACATATGGAGACAATAGTTTCCAAAATCTACAGCTCACAAGAACAATACTATGTTCATTTCATTACATACATATAGGTCAAAAATGAGCGATAGAGACAATAATACAAGATCGATGATCAAAGCTTTTACTTGTACCTTTGATTCGAAGTAATGAATAAGAACAAGATCTTGAGCATATTGTAGTAATGTAGGACAAATGACACGAATAGATCGTGTTGTGTTGCAACTAATGTGATCAAATGGTATTTAATAGGATGTTTTTCGCTACCTAAGAGTATTGTATCGTACCAAATGGATCGTGTCATAGAGCCCTCTCTAGCCATCTTGGCATTTTCAGAGAAGCCTTCATGCCGAGCCTTGAAAGGAACATAGAATACAGAATGTGCAGCAAGAAGACGAAGGATCCACAATTCAGCAAAACCTGTTCGATTGATGGACGGGAAGTGTAAGTTCCCCGAGTTTTGGATATAGGAAGGTAAGAGGAAAGAAGGTAAGTGAAAAGCGTACCAAGGTCCCGAATATGGTGTATATCATGTTCATTGACGGGATGGAATTAATACCGCAGGCGGTTAATGTGAACGCGAGAGAAGCGTGAATGTTTATGGTGATCTACATGCACATGAAAGAACGGTGAAAGTGAAATCCGTCAAACGATATACGTCTCATGAAACAACATAGATAAGGAAGGGTCGATGTTGTTACCAAAGCGAGTATGTTTTCTCTTAGTAAGAAGGAGGATATCAAAACATAGCCTATGGCGCCCACTGATCGAGCCTGCAAAGTTGAACAAATATATATTGTCGATGAAAAATTTGGAGTTACAAATTGAAACTATTGGTTCAATCACGCGTAAGAAAGTCAAAATAGAAGGGAGCAAGCAAACCCTACAATCGTGCCCAAGAAAACTGAAACATGCCAACTGGTTCCCGACCTGAGTAGATGCAAAAACAGTAGACCACCAAGTCATTAAATAATCTTTATTTATTCATATGTGAAAATCAAAATATTTCATGCTATTAGGAGTATAAGTGACCAATTGATACGGATTCTACCAAAATACCGTATAGAGTACACTATTTGAATTTGAAACGTTAAAATAAAACAAGCTCTAAGAGGAGCAATAATACACGTAAAAAGGGTAGGACTAAAAGTGGAATAGTTTGAAGTCCTATATAGGCTAAAAGTACAGAGCTAACTCAATAGTCAATACGTTCAAAAAATTATCAGACAGTGTCTTAAAAGACAAGGGCATATATGTTTATAAAAGAAGATTGTGTACCTCCACAGAGAGCCCATTGTGAAACCGAGTAAACCATGAGTAAGCTGCAAGAGAGAGATATACTAGCAATAAGTAAAAGTGCTCAACTTTAGCTTTAAGATGGAGCTTTAGATTCCGATCGAATAATACCCATATGCTCTAAAATAAGTAGCATCATACATACTTCACTCAACTGATCATTTAACAAACAAACTGGCTAACATATATTTTCAATTCCACGAGATTCTAGAAACTAGCATGAATCACAAATTAAGTGACATATCAAAGTCCAAAGGCAACGGTCAAAACTTGAATGACCCAAGTTGGATTTTCACCTTAGGAAATTAGGCTGAATTCAAATTAACAACCAGAAACTAAATCCACTTGGAATGTAACGGTATTGATGTAAAACAAGTTTCATCAATGAGGGCAAATAGAGTTTTATTCAATGTAAACCATCAGATAGATTCCAAGGAATATTTTGAATATTTCGGAAGTACTGTTTGATTTTGATAGACCAGAAGAACAGGACAGGTTTATTAGAATGCCAAAGAATCAAAGCTTGATTACCAGATACGTTAAAGCCTTTACTGGACCAGACAGGACAAGTAATAGCACAGTTGTTGCCACCTACAATATGGAAGATAATATTTATAAAGCAAGAATTAAAATTTCCGTACATAACTCTTCTAACAATGTAATGACTTTAACATTTAGAATAGTCAAACATTACAAACCATGGTTTTCCTCCCGGCTGCAACACCCCATCTCATCGAAGTCATCACAATAGGCAATGCAAAGAAACAACCAAAGTAGTTCTGAGAAAAAAGAGAGAGTCATGTCCAAGAAAAACACATAGTAGAGTACATTTCTATAATCTGTATAACATACATGGACAGTTAAAAAAAAAAAACTAGCAAAATGTAATCAGTAATAGAGAAAAATTCATATACTGAAAGGATGGAATGGCCCAAAATTCTCTTTCCATATTCAGTTTCTCCTATGAACCAAACATAAGCTTCAAGGAACCCCAAAACAATACACAGTACAACAAAAAGTAACAGTTTTTCATATTACTGTAACTAGAGGTGGCCATTCATACGTGCAATGTTTGTGGCATGCCTAAGGTTGACTATCCCTTGTATGGGCCAATACAAACATGAAACATTTATGCATGTGTAACAACACAACATGGCACATCTAAGTATATGGGTTGGGTTAGCGACACGACCCAACATGTTTAGCACAACACAACTCGACATACTTGATATGACCCAACACATCTAAAATTTGACCTATTTAACATATTTAAGTATAAAACATTCATTTTCTAACTAACCAATTAACATACACAAATCAGAAAAACAATAATACTTATTTAAACTCAAAGTTCAATTGATTTGGGATAAATCACAATTACAGCCCTAACCGTGTGCCACTCATGTGGCATCATGATACATTTAACTAATCTTGTGTGGATGTTTTAAGTGCCTAACACAAAGACGACATGATTATTAAATGTGTTAGATTCTCCAGCACGAATGCGACCAAGGCATGGTTACAAATTTACTTAACCCAAACAGTCTTATTTTGGGTTAGCTCTAATTGTAACGAATGAGCTCATAATCTCAGTACACAAACAAAGCTACCATTTTGCAACCAACCCTCCACTTCTCTTCATAGAAAACAGCAGAAAATCCCCATAAACTACAATAAAACCACAACTTCAAACACTTCACACCCAAAAAAAATCCCAAATTCACAATCAAAACAAGCAAAACACAACTTATCTAAATTGCCAAAACACAATTCGAGCAATTAACAAAAACCCAATTCGCTCCATACCTCAATCGACAGAGAATTGCTCAAGACATATACAATCCCACCAACAGCTGCGAGCATCGCGCACTCCACAAGTCTCAGAGTCTTCTGGTAAACGTCGCTTCCTTGCCCCAAGTCCTCGAATTCAGCCAAAGCACCACTCTTTCCTTCTTCTTCTTCTTCATTTCTGGAAACTGAGTGTTGGGTTCTTGAGACCCTGAAGGGTCTGGAATTGGGTATAGAGATGGGGAGCTGGGAAGGTGAGTTGGGTTGGAGAAGAGATTTTGATTCATGTGGAGATGGAGAGATGGGTAGAGAGAGAAAGTGAGGAGTGAGAGAGTGGCTGTGGTGAGGGGTAGTTCTGTAAATATGGAGAGTGGAGGGTTGGTGATGGATTCTCAGGAGATTCATGGAGTGAAAGAAGAAGAAGAAACTGAGAGAGGAGCTTGAGTCTTGTTGTGTCCTTTTGGATGTGGCTGTGAATTGCCCCAAAATGGGCTTTGGTGGGCTTTCCCAAATGGGCCTATATAAAGCCCAAGTTTAGTGTAGGTCAAAATAAAAACTAAAACAAATTTCGAACTAAGATTTGATATGATTTGAGGTTAGTTTAGTCATCGATCATAGCAACAATTGGATTTGTGACAACTAACTCATGTGGGACGTGAAGGAGGTTGGTTGCTCTTATGGTCAAACCACCGATTGGTGCTCCTGTATAGCAGTAATGTTTAGAAAAAGAGACTGATATTTTCAACAACTAAACATCAGTGGCCTGAATGTTTATAGACATGTGAGTTGTAAGAGGTACGTAGAGTTTACTAACAACCTTTTAGCTCCCTGCGCTTTGGGATCCACAAGGGATAGTACAATGTTTGTAAGAGGTAATTTTCAACAACCAAACATTAGTGGCCTGAAATGTACATAGATATATGAGTTTCATGAGGCATGTAGACCCAAACAAGCTCTTAGTCTCCTCGTCCCTCGAGGACCAAAAAAGGATAGTACATGAATATTCACTTCTTGTCCATCAACTACGACTTTCGATATGATCTTAAAGTTTGTTTAGTATTGTTACCATGTTAGTTTTTTACCAGTTATATCCTCGTTAAGAAGGTAAGAAATCATATGCGTCTACTTTATTGAATCACGATACGCTGAGAGTGTCACAATGATTTTTACTAAACGGTGTGAATAGTTGTCAATGTTTGCTTCAAATAGTTCGTAATGATAAATTTTTCACTTATGAGATACCATATATGGACCGATCTTATATTTACGAGTCCTCTCATCTAACAAAAATTAACAAGTTTTTCTCTTGAGAATTTCCATCAATTAACTTGTTGGTGTTACTACTATAGATATGACATGAAGATAATAAAAAGATGTTACAAATATTTACGAAGCTAACCCAATGGGTTAACGTATGTAGTGGTTCAACACTTCATCCCTTAAACAAGTGGTTAGGAGTTCGACTTCCAACTCTTGTGAATGAAAAAAACTCATGGGCCGGTCTCCTACCGTTTAATGCGCTGACAGTGGGGCGAGTGGAAAATTGAGAATTAATTTTAGTGTGATAAAACGGCTTAAAGGTGCTAACTGTCAGTGTGCGGGCCCACTCAGGACACCCAATGGTGCACAACCGAAAAAATATATATATTTATGAAGCTCAAAGAAGATTTGATATCAAAACCATGCAAAACAAAATTACTAAACACAATATAACCAAAATCCATGAAAATCAAGGTCTCTTGATCTATTCCATCCAAATTCTTGAAACAAAAATATCATGAATAACATAAATTCTTTGCTCCTTGTTTACTGTTAATTCTTCAATGGATACATGTTGTCCAGCTTGTCAGTGATGAAAAACCTCAACAAATTCAAACTTCCAAGAAAATTGGAGTACAAAGAACTTCCACTTCTTTCCAAGCAAGAAACCTTAGCAACCTCTTCAGGCAAATCCTTCAATCCAACCAAGATCCCAGGAGAATCTCCCCTGTAATATTTGTCTTGTTTAAAGCTTAAACACTTAAATGGGACTCCAATTCCACCTCTAACCACATACAATTTATCCGGAAAACTCGACCCGAAACTAAGAACCTGAGACCTATTCCTATCACAATCAATTTGTATCCACTTAAACTTCCAAACCTGGTTCTCATAGTCCTCCAAAGTATCAACATGAAATATGACACCATTAGTTTGTACAACATGTCCCACCATAGCCAATTTGCCCCCAATTTCGATAGGATACTTAATCTTCCGCGAAGCGCCATCAGGGAACATGATTTCGGGGAGAAACCTCTCCCTCACGAGATCAAAAACCGCTATCCTTCGCTTCCCTTTAGTGTCCGGGTTTCGAGCCCAATGCATAGCTCCATTGAGACTAACACTCTCAATGTGAAGCAAATTGTTCGGGCAAAAAGATCTCGACTTTTGAGTACCCAAATCGACCTTTCTCCACGAGCTCGTCCCTAGAGTCAAGATTTCACAAATCTTGGTGCTCCTAGGGTTAGGGTTAGGGTTCCGGGAAGCCACGGTGTGGAATGCGAGCACTTTATGCTCATTAGCCCTAGGATCGAACCCGAACAAGAAACAAGAATTGTGGGTTTTGTAATATTTAGGGTTTAGGTCTAGGTCTATGGTGTCTCTTGTGGAGAGGTTACAAATTGTGACCAAATTAGGGTTTATGAGGCAAATATAGCCGTTAACAACCCGCGAAACATATTGGTATTCGGGGGTAATTGAGAGGGGTGTGTTAGGGTTTACCTTCCCGTTTTCGTCCGAAAAGAAGAGGGATTGCTTGGAGGATTGCTTGTTGGTGAAGCAAACGATCATGGAGGGTTTGGGAGGAGGTCTTGTGTTGGAGAAAGAACAATGGAGATCGGCAAATCTTGGATCTTGAAACAAGGAGAGCCATTGCTTGGAGACACACCGGAACCGGACTAGGGTTTTGACCGGAAGCCTAGGGAGGATGTGAGTGACAAGAATGTCATGAGGGATTGTTGGAGTTTCTAGGGTTCTTCTTCTTGTTCTACTTCTTGTAATAGCCATTGTTGTTGTCTTGTTTCTTCAATAGTTGTGTGTATATATGAGTGTGTATAAGTTGATGTATTAGTCTTTGTAGGATTTGTGTCCAGCAAAAGAACATAAGTTTCCTAAATCTGCAACGTATACAAAAGTACTTTTCGCGAATTGATATGTTCGTAATAGCGGATCTGGATACGTGTTGGTTTTGGTTTTTCTACTTAGTTTTCTTACGAAAATTTGTAAGAGTTGGGTAGGTCGAGTAGATCGGTTCGGGGAGGTCCTATACTAGTGCCCCGGCTTCAAGTCTTGTTTGGGTTACTTTTGCCTTTCTGCAGGACTAGGATCAAAATTAGGCCTCTGTCTCATATAATTCTGATCAGAATGTATAACAATTACGACTATACATTAGACATTGATATATTTCAATTTCTTGTTGAAAAACAAAGGTTCTTTTTTTATATATACGTATTTTCTCATATCAGCACACGAGGACATTTTCATTCACGTATTCGTGCAACATAGGTGGCAGATTTGTTTACAACAAAATTGTTATAACAAATTTTCCTATAAGACTGCTACATGATTGGGACAACAATTATTGCTACACATTTGCAACAAGTTACCTATAAAAAATACTTTTGTAGGATATGTGTTGACGAAACCTTGTAGCAAATACGTAGAATCATGCTTTGAAGACCAGAGGAAAGAATTTCAGTGTTTTAGATCTTATTATTGGTGGTGACATTTTGACTTTATCATCACAATTTGCTAGTAAAGCGTTTGTGCTTGTTAGGAGGTTTGGCGAATCACGTGTTTTTTTTAGTATGCGAGCCAAAGGTTGGCATGATAAACAAAGTCGTGTATTTTATTCCGAGTTGTTTACTCGCTTGTCCACTCTACCATTCGTCAATATTGATCGGTTTAGAAGGCACACGGACAAAACAAAGTTCATCATATTTAAGCGATCCTGAATCCAAAAAAAAAAAGAATTAGATAACCCCCATACACAAATAACCCAATAACAAAATGTCAAATCCAAATTATTCAAACTAAACCCTACTTCAATAAACTCAAACAAAATTCATCCAAATGCGGATCATTTTTTTGTATAGACAAATGCTGAAATCCTATCATGCAACGGCCTAAGAAAATGTTGATCATTTCAAAATCAAACAAACACACAAACCCTTCAAAATTTTGTCATATCCAACACTTCCACAACTTATCATCCACATCTACTTTGATGGTTACAAATGTTTTATTTCTTGCATCAAAAGCCACGAATGTTTCCTCCCATGTTGTTGTCCCATCCATGGACTTGACATGAACACATGTCTCTACTATGCAAATGAGTGAAATCCCAATATTACCCCCCTTGACATGGATCAAACACTATTCTTTAATGGATAAATGAAAAACCTTAACAAATTCAAACTCCCAAGAACATTGGAGTACAAAGAACTCCCACTTCTTTCCAAGCAAGAAACCTTAGCAAGGCAAATCTTTCACTCCAATTGTGTTCCAACAATATTTTTTCGGGTACGAATTCAGATTACAGTATAAACACCCGAAAAACTCGGGCCAAAAGTAAGAACCCGAGACCAATTCGGGTCAGCAAAAACTTGCACTCTCTTGCACTCCCAAACCTGGTTGCAATAGTCCTCCAAAATCCAAACATGAAAAATGTCACATTTATAGTTCACTGCATGATTCACTAGAGCCAATTTGCCTCCAATCTCGATAGGATATTTGATGCTCCGCGAAACACCGGGAGGAAAGGGGATTCCCGGAGGAAACTTATCGTTCCCGACGTCAAAAACAGATATCCTGTGCTTCCCGCGAGTGTCCAGGTTTTGCACCCAATGTATGCTTCCATGGATACAAATGCTCTGAATATAAACCATGAGCGCGCCATGGTAATAATCCGAGAACTTGTAATGACTCATCTTGATCTTTCTCCACGAATGCTATCAGAATCTTATTCTCATTCGATTCTTGAACTCCCATTCCTACACAACAATTCTAATCCAAACGCTACCTCAATAAGTAGACTAATTAGATTTTCGGACCCTAAAGATAGTTTTTCACAATTTAAACGGTCAAAACTTTCATCTAGTGATATAAGAGTAGAATAAAACCAGAGCACATTGTGAAACTTACACCAAATGTTAACATTGCTAGAAAACCAGAGTTCGCATCAAAATCACAGAGAAGAGTATATACACAAAACAAACCTACATATAGCTACTTCGCGATCCTATTTAACTTGCATACCAGAATCTGACATGGACAATATCAGATGCGAACTTCCCTCGGTGACAAAATGCTTTCCACGTGGTCAATGGGAGCGACTTTGATGAAGTAAGGGCCGGCAGATTGACATATGTTTTGGGGACTGCCGGGTAGTTCCACCTTCCTCATACTGTTACTCTCTGTATCGTAATAGAAGACAAACAAGCTCCTCTCCACAAGTCGTGGAGCAAGTATGATCTCGCCAGTGTGGACACTACCAACGAGAAAGTTGATACAATTTTCTCGAATGTAATTCCAGTAAAACGGTAAAATAATTCTCTGCTCTGTCCAAACCTGGTTTTGATAATCGTCGAGTATCCATATCTTCATCATGCTAAAATCAACAATTTGTTCGTAGTCCACGACAGTCAAGCGCTCTTTCAGTTTCATCAAGGTCGAGTTATGACCAAGAAATGAGGCGGCCTCGGGGAGTGTAATGGTCCGAAACTCCTCGACTCCAACATCAAATGCCACTATAACCATGTTACCGAGCAAGTCACTCGTTCTGAAATGTATAGCTCCGTTGACACAAACTGATTCTTGTTTTGGGATTTCAATGGAGCTGCATTTGATCGGTCTCCATGAGTCAGTACCCAAGGTGAGCACCTTGTGCATAGTCACTCTTCCACGGTCGCTAGTGAATTCAACCCAAGTTTTCAAAACTTTGTATTGTTTGGTTGCTGGATCAAACCCGAATGAGAAGAAACTAAGCATTTTCGCACCCAAGGAGACAGATTCTTGATTTGCGGGTGGGAGGCTAATGATTTCTCTGGTGCTCAGATTGCAAACATGAATCAAGTCATCATGTTCCAAGAAAATTAAGCCATTGAGCGACTCGGAAACCTTGGAGATTAACAAGCCAGATTGGTTCAGGAAATGAGTGGGACTCACAGTTCCTTCTTCGTGGTCTGCCGTGAAAAACGACAGTCCCTGTTTGAGGTAGGTAGATAAGGAAACGAAGAGCGTGCTACCATCAGGACGATCACGGGAGCGCATAAAGTGTGAATCAACAAAAGTCTGGTCTGACAAAATCAAGCGCCAATGCTTGCATACACACTTGAATCGCACGAGAGATTTGACTGGCAGTCTTGAGAGTATATCGAAGAGGATGTCACAAGGAAATTCTTGCACTGACGCGTCTCTATTTCTAGCGGTCTTTCGTCTCTTTCTCCTTCTACCCATTTCAGCCTTCGTATAATATTACAACTGAAAACCAAAATGAATCCCATATCAATGTTCTCATTAAAGGAAATTGAAGCAACAAGAGACATTCTCAACACTTTTTTATAGAGCCATGAGTGAAGGAAAAAGACAAATATTTTCATAAAGCAACAATCAGTTGCATGAATCACCAGAGACACATTTTAACATTGGAGACAATGAGCAAAATGGACGTAAATAACTCAACCAGATTTTTCTCGCACAGTCTCCATCTTTGTACCAAATATCATACCTACCGTATAGACTAATAGTTGAATAGATAGAGAAAATCCGGACTTTCTCTCCATAACAAACACGGATAAGCTTACAGAACAAAAAAAAAAACAAAAATTCCAGTATTTGGAAAACAATTAATTTGTTTAATTTTCCTTTACTGAACCTACCTGCCTAACTTGATTCACAAATAGTTTAATACCACAATATAACTTAAGCTAAGGTAAGGATAGCAATTACAAATTAATACTCCACTTTAAGATCATTCCACACAATAATATCCTTGAACCACACATCGGCACAGGAATGAACAAATGAGCATATCTCTATGCTCTCCTCTTACCTTCAAAGTTACACTTCACACCAAACAATGGCCAACAAAATCCACCAATATAATTTAGCTTCAAAGAAAACAAAATTTTATTTTCTTCGAAGGAAATCACTCCCACTGAAAACGTTATACAAACTAAATTTACTGGAAACCTTAAAATTGAGAGTCGATTGCAATATAACTGCAAGCAATTTGGGGTTACAAAATTGAATTTTAGGGATTTTAGGCTCAACAATGATAAAATCCAAATCAAATTGAGAGTCAAATGAATTTTAATGTTGGAGACAATGGTGAGCATTGGGTGTAAATAACTCAACCAGATAAATGAAAACCAGAAAACAACAAACAAGCACCTTCCAAATTACAGATCCTTATCCTCATACCACATTCCGCACCCATCGTATTGACTAATAGTTGAAGTTGTAGAGAGAATTCCAACTCCCCATTCATACCAAACACATGGTATGCATACAGGAAACAACGGAAATTCCAGCATTTGGGAAACCGAGAATTTATTTAATTTTCCTATAACGAACCAACCAGCCTGACTTGATTCAAATAGTTTAATACCACAGTATAACCTCAGTTAAGGTAAGAACATAAATTACAAATACTCCACTTCAAGATCATCCCATGCAATCATATCCTTGAACAATTCACTTGTACCACATAAACAATAGTGAATCAAAGCCTTTGCTATGATTAAGCTCAACATCTCAACATAACTTATCCTATTTTCAACAATGCCCCTCAATACGCTTTAGCTTCAAAGAAAACAAAATTTTAGCAGATAAAGTTATTTCCTTTGGACGAAACCAACCCAACTGAAAACATCATGCAAGCTTAAAACATAAAACTGAGAGCCAAATGCAATGTGGTTTCAACCAATTTGGGGGCTAAAGACATTGAATTTTAGGGGTTTTAAGCTCAAAGCATAAAACCCAGATCATTAACAGAAACCAAAATTCTACATTTTGAAGCTGAATTGAAGTAATGGGTTCTGATTTTTAGGTCTTTAGAGCTAAAAAAACTCAAACCCAGATCATCATAATATAAGAAAATCAGATTAATCAACTCGCGGAAGCTGAACTATTGAGTTTTGCTTTCAATTAAAAAGCTTACCTTTACACGAAGAGGAAGAGAAAGAGGAATCGATTGCATGCAAGATTGTCTTCTACAACAACAAACCCTTCTCAGTACTAAGCGTCGTTTTCGTTTTTCTGTCTGATTTGAAGGTGAAGCTTCACCGATTTTCATGGGTCATTGGGTTCTCGGTTGAGTCCACCAAAACAATGCGCAATTTAATATTGCGTTTATTTATTCATTTTACGATTTACAAAAATTGTACAATCGAGGGGTGTCACGTTAATTTCCTTAATTAATTCCTTAATTATATGATTTTATTTAGAGTAATATAGGTATTAGTTGCACTAATAAAGTGATGACACCAAAGTTCATCTGAGCAGGTAAAGCGAGACGTGTGGGAGGTATAGGAAGTCAAAGGCTAGGGTTTAGGGTTCCAAGTGTTGCTTGTCTATGGCGGCTGTGCAGAAGATAAGGGGATCGGGGCAGCGAATCAGCAGAGGGCGGAAAGATA
>JAYMTK010002337.1:0-14092 GCA_036897405.1 Pelargonium myrrhifolium | reverse complement strand
CGTTCTTCGTACGTTCTTCGTGAAATCTCCGAACGAGCTACGAAGATCGTCGATCTTCATAATTTTCTTAAAACTTGTTTGTGGAGATACTCATTCTCATGCCGGAGGCGGTCCCCGGGACACAAACCCCGGGCTCTGCTTAACGGTACGTTCTGTTCGTAGGCTCTAGGTCAGGACCAGACCCGAGTACTGCTTCACCATAAAACCCGAAGACCCGAGACACATGACTAAGAACCGATACTTTCCTTGACTCGGATAAGAAGATTAGTACGACATCGTTTTGAGCCAAAGTTTGACCCCAGTCAAATTTGCTCAAACAATGCCCATTTCCATTTTTAACTTGAGAAAGTAAATCTCCTAATATAGGGCTTGGACGCTTGGTTATATAGTTAGGAATGTTGGGTTGTTGATGCTTGTTTAATTGCATGCCTCTTATTACTTGCTTGTAACTCTAGTCATTTTATTAATAACTTGTACACCTATTGTTTGGTATCTATAGTTTTGCATTGTTCGAATTAGCTAGCAATGTTTTGAATAGTACCGCAAATGATTATACATGACCATTTTTTTATTTCGGATAAATAAAATTGCTGGAGTGAAACCCATAGGGTGAAATCGAAATTAAGTAGTACCCGATTTTTGTTAATTGCTTTTTGAATCATCTATCTAGTTTTTTTCGACTTAGATTAATAAATTTATGAGTACTCTATGTTTGTTACAAGCATCTATTTTACAATCTCACTATGAAGTCGATAAATTTATACTTCTTAAAGTCTATTATATTATTTGTGAGATGATCGGTGCACTTGTCAAGCAACCACCAAGTTTTTAGCGTTTTTGATGGAGTGAAATATGTTACATAGAAAAACATTTTGGGGATCGAGACTATGCATTTGTTTTTGCTTTTTCTCGTGTGTATTTCTTTATTTGTTTGCTTTTTCTTGTTTTGCACCCTAGGTGTTTGGGTGCATGCACACTAACTCTCATGTGTTGATTTTATTTTATGAGATTTGGAGGGGTTAGGGGATAATTTTTTCAATATCGATTATCTCTTTACTTATTTTTTTATCAGTTGAACTACACAACATGAGGTAGTTCTCCCCTATAAACCTCAAACTCCGCCTCACACCGTTGGGAAAGAGACTCGAACTCGATACCTCAAAAAAAAAAAAATCCAAAGCGTTTAAACCGCTTACCCTAACATACCTTGATTTTCTTTGTTAAGAGGTTGTTTGGATTAACTTATCAAAAATAGCTTATTTTAAAGAAAAGATCAGGAGCAGTTTTGTGATTCAGCTCTTTTAAAAAAGAAGCAGTGTAATTGTTTAGATAAAAACGCTGATTAAAAAAATGGTAATATTTGATTTATGTTCTACGTATTATAATTAAGATAGACATATAACAGTAATAATTTTAAAATTAACTAGTAAATTGAGTTATAAAAAGAATATATAAGTATTAAAACAAAAAAAGAATGACTTATGTGTCTTTTACTTGGTTAAAATAACTTTTTTCAGATGCTTATGACCTGAAAAATCAAAAGCTAAGGGTACCCAACTCTTTTTTTGAGCTCATGAGCTGGAACTTATGAGTTATTTTAATATTAACCAAATATATAAAAAAGCAATTTAGTGCTCATGAGTTTGTTTGACCAATTCATGAGTTGATCCAAACACCTTCAAGTTGTTCAATATTACTTCATATGAGAAAATAAAATAAGTTGAGCTCTCTCCTATAACCCCACCCCATACCGCTGGCAAGAAGGCTCGAACCCGAGACCTCAAAGAGAATCTAAAATGACTCAACCACTTGACCCACAAGCCTTTGGTAATGATGGTCATATGTTTGTGGTGAAAAATTTAATTTAAGTATGTTAAAAACTAAAAATTGGTAATTGACATAAAAGATTAATGCAGATATGTGTTTGTGGATAATAGCAAATGATAGGTTTTATACAATCACTAAAACAAAAGATAAGGTGACAATTTTCATGGATGAGCATCAGAATTGATGCCTAAAAAAAATTCATTTACAATGGCTCCCTCATTGTAAACCCACGAATTTATTGGTTAGTGAAATTTTCTCCATTGGAGTAAACAATAAAATGTGGTCCCAACTCTAATTAATAATTAAAACTACTGTTTTGGGTGGCTTAATTATATTTCCAAGTTTAATATCTTCCGGATGATTTGAACCAGACACCTTTTTGAGAAAAATATCCAACTGATTTAAACCACTTGATCTGATAAGTGTCAGGATTAAAAACCCTATTAAACCATATGATAATGGGAAATTTTAGTTTGTGCCTAATAATTCTTATTTTGATAGATTATTGAGTCACCATATATTTTCTATTTTAATACAAAGCCACACAACATATCCCATATATAAAGCATTTTGCATTCTCAGGCAACTGGTCAAAAATCTGTTGTCTTTGATTTTGTTTCAAAAGTACAATCAAATAAAAGAGATGATAAAAACATAAACAAAATGTATAAAAGAAGTTATTTGTATTCATTGTTTACAAAATTTACTGTATACACTAAGGATGATTTCGGACTAGCTTCACGCACATCTCTAATTGTTATATCACCAAACAATTTTTTAAACGCATCCTACTTTAACTTGATCTGCAACCAAAATAATAGATTGTACATTGGATTCAATAATAACTTGAGGCTGACCTTGAACTTTGATCTGTCTCATCGCTTTTCGAATTGCAAGAGCCTCCGCCTCCCATGGCTGCATGTAAGGCATCTAAACAAATTGCTACCCTAACTCCCTCTTGATGAATTTGTAGAGCTCTAAATTAGCAACAGGGAAAATAAGAACAGAACAAGGAAAAATCGCCTTAGCAAGTTGCATTCATGGCAATTTCATTCATCATAGGGAAATTATAGCTAGAGTTCGATAAACAACAATACAATAAGAAAATGGTTGAGGAATTCAAAGAAGAAAGGGGAAGAAGGAAAACAGAGTCCACATTTCTCAACAACCCTCCTCTCAAGCCTACATGACTAATTTAGAGAGCGAGATGGTGGACGCGTGGCCCATTCGCTCCTCCTGGGTTGGTTGTTCTGACATTTTCCTGAGATTCCCAGATCGAGGCTAACGACTGCTCTCTCTCCTTCATTCTCTAGTTGTGCCTTCTTCTCCACGAAACTCTGTCCATTTGAATTCTCTCGAGTCAACACGACGTCGTTCCTTCTATTCTCTCCAACGGTCACTTGGTCACTTAACAAAACGGTGTCGTTATGTTTCTTTTCTGATTCATTCAAAACGCCAACATTTCGTTTATTCTTCTCCTTATACTTTTCGCACTAGAGCTTCATTTCTTCATCTTGAAACAGTCCAATACCCTCCTTATTTAGAACCACTTTGTCCTCTAGGTGAAGATTGAAAAACTAATGTAAAATAATATCCAAATCTTCCCAGATGGGGTTAGAATCATTTTTGGCCCACTTGAGCAGAACTTGGGGAAGCCATTTCTGGTTTCGAAAAATTCTCATCCATTTCACAATATCAGGTTGGACAGGATCCTGAAGAAACTTATTTGGGAATACTTGAGTGGCAACATCTCTATTGCAAGTTATGAGTAGAGAGACATGGAAAACCGGGTGAATCTTAGCAAATTGTGGCAGTTGGAGCTTATATGCTACCTCACAAATATTTTCAGTAATTTGGAAAGGACCAAAAAATTTCATTCCCAATTTCTGTTCTGAAGGTCATAGAGTGTTGCCTATAAGGTTGAAGCTTAACTAACACCCAAGCTCCTACTTGAAACTGGACCTCTTTTCTGCCTTTGTCCTTGTGTCTTTTCATCCTTGCTTATGCCTTTTGCAAATTAGATTGGACTTGTCTCAGAATTATTGCTCTGGTTTGAAGTAACTCATCCAAATCCTTGTTGGTTGCAGTTCCAACTATATACTGAGGTATGGTTAGAGGGTTTGTCCCATATAGAGCTTCGAACGGTGACATGCCAGTAGAGGAGTGATAAGTAGTGTTATACCAAAGTTCAGCCCAAGGCAAAAATCCCCCCCTCCAATTTCTTTGGGCTTTCAGCTGTGAAACATCTCAAATACATCTCCAGAGTCTTGTTTAGAGACTCTGACTGACCATCAGTTTGAAGATGGTATGCAGAACTCATGGCTAATGTGGTCCCCTTAAGCTTGAAAAGCTCCTTCCAAAACCTGTGAATAAAAACTTTTCCTCTGTCAAAGACTATTGACCTTAGGATTCCATGTAGCTTAACAACATCTTTGACAAATTTTGTTGCAACTGAGTGGCTATTGTAGCTAGCTTATAAAGTGGAGAAATGGACATACTTAGTTAACCTGTCTATAACCACCATTATAATAGGAAAAACCATGGTAAATAGGTAGACTATTTATGAAATCCATGGCTATATTTGTTCATACTGCTTCAGAAATTGAGAGAGGTTGCAAAATCCCAGCAGGATGTTGGTGTTCACTTTTTGCTTGATGAGAAATGAGGCTAGTCTTAATATGTTGCTTCACAGAATTCAACATTCCTTCCCAGAAGACATTTGTAGAAATCCTCTTCATTGTTCTCTTCACTTCAACATGGCTCCAAATGGTAGAATTATGAAACTCAAATAATAACTGAGGAATGAGTCTTGACATTTTTGGGACATAGATCTTCCCTTTCCATAGTAAAATTCCATCCCTGACCTTGTAATGATCTGGCAGCTTCTCAGTTTTTGAATGAATTAGTAAAATCTTTTTGGTTTCAACATTTGTCTTTAGTTTTTCTTTCAATTGTTCCAAAAATTGGAAGTGAGGTTAAGAAACTGAAGAAAAAATGAGGAATGACCTTGAAAGTGCATATGCTGCCTTGTTGTCTTTACCAGGTTTGAATTCAATTGTATAATTGTGCCCAAATAATTATATCAAATAATCTTGTTTTTTAAGGAATTGAAGCACCTGATCATGCATTGCCTTAATGCTTTGGTAGTACGTTCTGATGGTGAATTTGTGCCCCATAAGGTAAGATCTCCACTTTTTGACTGCCTATGACATATAATTCTTTAACATATGTAGATTTCTTCTGCATTATGAGTGATAAGTTTTGAGAATAATAGGCAATTGGATGACCTTGTTGACTCAATATTGCACCTAGCTCACTCCCAGAAGCATCAGCCTCTATAACAAAGTCTTTAGTGAAATCAGATAAATGAAGTACTGGTGCTGAAATCACGACATTCTTAAGACTAAGGAAAGCTAACTCAGTTTTATCACTCGACTGAAAAGAGTCTTTCTTGAATAGATCAGTCAAAGGAGTAGCAACTTTAGAATTATTTCTAATAAACCTTCTATAATACCATGTTAAGCCCCAAAACTCTTTGAGTTGCTTCAAATTTTTTGGAATTTTCCACTCTAACACAACATTGACCTTGGATGGATCCATTGATACTCCATTTTTTGAGATTATGTGACCCAAATAATCAAATGTCCTACCTCCAAAAGTGCACTTAGACAATTTGACAAATAGGGAATTGTCTGCCAGAGTTTGCAGAACTTGTTGAAGATGTACTATATGGTCATTCCAAGTCGTGCTATATACCAGAAATATCATCAAAAAAGACCAAAATAGATTTTCTGAGCAGGGGTTACAAGATGTCATTCATTAATGCCTAAAATAAAGCTGGGGCATTACTATGGCCAAATGACATGATTAACCATTGGCAATGTCCCAAATGAGTTCTAAAGGCAGTCTTCTCTATGTCCTTGATATTTAGAAGGATCTGGTGATATCCAGATCTCAGATGAGCTTGGAAAAGAAAGAAGCACAATGTAATTCATCAAGTAAATCTTCCAAAATGGGAATTGGGAAATTGTCTCTTATTGTAATGGCATTCAAGGCTCTGTAATCAATGCACAATCTCCAAGTTCAATCTTTATTTTTGGAAAGTATCACATGGACTGAGTAAGGGTTGTTGTTTGGTTCAATAAGGCCCTCATGTAACAGTTCTACTATGATTTTCTCAATCTTACACTTTTGGGAGTAAGGATATTTATAAGGTTTTACATTTGTGGGTTTGACTCCAAAGTTTATAGGAATATGGTGATCTTGTTTTCTGGAAGGGGGTAGTGATTTGGGTTTGAGGAAGAGACACTGATATAATTGTAACAACAGTCGTATCTCAGGGTGAGTGTCTTGGGGAAGGTCATCTAATATATCATCTTGTGTTTCATTTGGGGAGTGCTCCATAGTATAGATTTCAGCTATAGCGTCATGTAGCATTCTCTGGAAATGGTGAATCTGAACTTGTTTAACTGTCTGCTGATCTCCTTGTAGTTGTATAAACTTCCTTCCATGGTAAAACTTCAAAATCATTTTCAGATAGTCTGTCAAGTATGGACCCAAGGTTGCCAGCCATTGGACCCCCAAGACTACATCAACACCCCCAGATTGGTAATATGGTGAAAGGGACTTGTAACACATGATCTTGAATTTTGAGTTGAACATATTTAACCACTCCCACAACTTTGAGATACTCCCCATTTCAAACTTTGACAGTAAAATGGGGACAAGATTCCACAGGTAAACCAGTTGCTTCAACAATTCTTGGTTGCATAAAATTGTGTGAACTTCCATTATCTATCAACACAGTTACATGAACACCATTCATAGTAGCTTGAAACATCATTGTTATGGTGTTGTTAGTACCAAATAAGGCATAATAGGACATAGTTGGTAGTTCATTGGTATGTTGTTCTTCTGTGGGTGGAGGTTCTGGAAGCATATGAGTGGTGATAATTTCTAGATTAGGATCTAAGTCTGGTGGTATTTCAGACATGTAAATATGTAAATTTTTTGGCTTATTTGGGTAGTTGTGAGTGTAAGAATACTTCTCATCACATGTGGAACACTCCTTTCCCTTTCCCTTCTCCTTTGGATTTCATTTTGGTGCATGGTTTTGGTATTGGTTTGTTGTGTTTGTTTGATTTTGGCATAAGTGGTGTTTGGGTGAAAGATTTGGTTGCTCGTGTTGGGAGTATGAGTTGATTATAGATTCTGGTGTATGATTTAGTAACATGTGCTGGTTTGAGTGATTTCAGCCTTATTTCATGTAATTTTGCTAACCCAACAACCACATATATTGATAAAGACTTTGTAGCTACCAACTCACTTTGTATCTCATTGTTCAAACCCCCGATAAAAACATTCACAATCATACCTTAAGAGAGACCCTCACTCCTATTAAGGTAAGAACAAAACTGTGAATAAAATTCTGCAACAGAATTTTGACCTTGTTGTAGTTTGAATAGGGCTCTTATTAGGTTCTCGAATTCGGATGGACCAAATTGTTCAATCAATGATTTGGAGAAGGACCTCTAATCGAAAAACTGACTCTGTTTCTTTAGGCTTTGGAACCAGTTGATGAGTGATCCCTCCATATTTGCCTGTGCTAGAATTAATTTGTTCCATTCACTTGTTTTATAAATTGTGAAATAAGCTTCTGCTCGAGCTAACCACTCAATTGGACTTGTCCATGTAAACTTAAGGAAATACACAACGTTTTTATCATTCACTCCCTGGAATTGTTGAGATAAGTTGGATTCAACTAAGGAATGGATTGGAGTATGCATAGTTGGAGAGTGGATTGGTGTATGCACATGTTTTGCTCCTTCTACTTGCTTCTGCTTCATAAGGTTGGACGTGACTTGAAGAAGTTGAACTAGCTTGGAATCCATTCCTTCATGCTTTTCCTTCATCAAATCCACATCACTCACCACCTTCCCATAGGCTTCCTCCAATACGATGAGCCTATCTCCTTTATTAACCATTGTAAGAGGGCAATGAAAGCACCAAATAGAGTGCTCTGAATTAGAAACAGGGAAAATAAGCTCAAATAAGAACATACAAGGATAAATGGCCTCATCAAGTTGCTTCCATGGCAATTTCATTCGTTAAAGAGTTAAAGAGAAATTACAGCTATAGTTTGATAAACAACAATACAATAAGGAAATGGTTGAGGAATTTAGAGAAAAAAATGGGAAGAAGGAAAAAAAAGTCCACATTTCTCAACAACCCTATTCTCAACCCTACATGACTAATTTAGATAGCGAGATGGCGAACGCGTGACCCATTCGCTCCTCCTAGGCCGGTTGCTCTAACATCCTCCCGAGATTCCCAGATCGAGGCTAACGACTGCTCTCTCTCCTTTATTCTCTAGTTGTGCCTTCTTCTTCATGAAAGTTTGTCTATTTGAATTCTCTCGAGTCAACACGACGTCGTTCTTTCTATTCTCTCCAACAGTCACTTGGTCACTTAACAAAATAATGTCGTTCTGCTTCTTTTCTGATTCTTTCGAAACGCCAACGTTTCGTTTCTTCTTCTCTTTATACTTTTCGAACAAGAGTTTCATTTCTTCATCTTGAAGCATCCAGAATCTTCAACCACTAACTCCACATTGTACGACATTCACATTTTTTCAAATTCTCATTTTGAGCTCTCCAAACGCCCACTAACTCCACATTGTACGACATTCACATTCTTTCAAATTCCCATTTTGAGCTCTCCACACGCCCCAATTGTCCATCGTCGCCCACTCAACTTTATCTAAAACTACCACTTTTCAAAAACCTTGGAACCAACTAAGAATGACAACCCTTCATTACGTCCAATTGCTCTTGTGATAACTAGTATAAGAGATCAAGACTCCTTTACATAGGAGATTAAGACTAGAAATAGGAAATAAGCTAAACTAAAATTTCTAAATGCAATATATTTTCTAATTTCATTAACACGTTTTTAAATTCAACTACAATTATAATTGAATCTTCACATACTAAAAAACTAACGTTCAAAAAAGTTGTTTGGCTCGGTTGCTCTCCTACTTCCAATAGCTTACATATGAGTATATGTATGGTTGTTAAAAGTCCATGACCCATCAGAAAACAAACATTTCATATCTTGATCATGAAAAAACACGTACATGAATTTAATGAAGTCTTCGTCACCACGTTGAACCTCCAAGATAGCCATGCCTCTCATTGGTCACCATGAGTTGTCGCATATACGTGAAGTTAATCAGAGAATCTTTTCAGGAAATGTCAAACAACTCTTCGAGGGTTTGTCACACTAGGCTTAATCATTATCGTTCCATCCCCAAAGTTCAAACAAACTTCCACCCCATCAAGCCGACCTCAATTGCGCACATTGTTTCACTATTTCGATGGCTTGTTGTTCCGTTCATACTAATGTCTCATATCACACACAATATACATACGCAAGAGACTACTCTCCTACTCAAATTTGACGAGTCCGCTTTATGAACAAAGCACTTAAAGTCTACCATAACTCTTATCTTATCGTACCTTGCCAAAGAAGCAAAATACTTGCCGGCAGACAAGAAAAATAAATACCAATTTAAAGCAAAATAAATAGTTTATAGACAAAAATAAAATAATTTTGAATCTTTTTTGTTTTTGTTTTTGTTAACAAATTCTAACCGCATCAAATTTTTATAAATAAAAAAATTGTCGATGTATTTGAGATTCTTAACGTTCATATAAAACATATTGTTTAGCTCATTTTTTAATCTTATTTATATATTTGTAAAATAAATATTTTTAATTTGTGCAACTCTGGCACATAATAAGAAACATTGAAATTCGTAATTTGTATTATTTTATTATTAATTCACTATCTTTAACCGCAACTTTCATATTTGAAAAGTAAAATAAATAATATAAAAATATTAAACATCTTTCATATCTTAACTAGTACAACACTTGCCCATAAAAAAAATTATTTTCACTTACTCAAATTAAGACAAAATAAAAATGCATAAAAATACTTGCTAGTTCAATTCCTTCCAATGCAAATTGAAGTTGGATAGAGGGAAAATTCAAGCAAGAATATGGGTCGTTTTACATTTTCACAATCATATATAGTCACAACACAACACAACACAACCCACTTCACACTCAAAAACATAATCAAATAAATAAAATAAAATAAAATAAATAGAATGACACGTAACAAAAGCAAACAGATAAAATAAAATAAAATAAAAAATAAAATAAAATAATAGTAATATTATTTGAGTAAAGATGATCACATTTATCTAACACTTTTGGACTGCCTCCACCTCTCTCTCACACACATATACCAAACCAGAAAGCTCTGTTCTATTTTATTTTAGCAGCTCAACACAAAAACGAAAACAGACCACTATCCATGGAAGAAGAGAAGCACAAGAAAAAGAAGAAGAAGCAAAAACACCAACACCCAAATGACCAAACCACCCCCAAACCCGCCTCCGATTTCTCCTTCAAGCCCTCCTCCGACGTCAAGGGCCTCCGCTTCGGCGGCCAATTCATCGTCAAATCCTTCACAATCCGGCGAGCCAGACCTCTCGAGCTCCTCAAAATCCTCTCCATCGACGCCGCCGGCAAGAAACTCCCTTTTCCGTCCACCACCGCTTTTTTGCCGACCAACTTCACGATCCTGGCCCACCACGCCTGGCACACCCTCACGCTCGGCCTCGGCACCAAGAAATCGAAGGTCCTCCTCTTCGTCTTCGAGTCCGAGGCCATGAAATCCGCCGTCGACCGCCACTGGCCGCCGGAGATTCCGCTCGGAGAAGTGAACAAGAAGCTGATCAGGGGGCTTTCCGGCGCCGAGATGGCCCGGTTCAAGTTCCGGAAAGGGTGCATCACGTTCTATGTGTACGCAGTGAGGCGCGTGGGGAATTTGGGGTTCTCCTCCGCGGAGGATCTCCGTACGATCTTGCAGTCGGTGGTTGAGCTCAAAGATTTCATGGATCACACGGCTATGCTCGCCATGCCCGACCAGAGGAGCATCAACTGCTATGCGCCTCAGCATCATGTTGCAATGGCCCATTAATTACTCCATTAATCTTCATCTAATTTTGTTTGACTTTTTTTTTTTTTCTTTTTCTTTTTGATGGAGGAATTGGTTATTTGTTGTTAAGAAGAAAAAAAAATGTAATTTGTTATGAATAAATTTGGAGTTTTTTTTTGGTATTGTTTTTTGAAAATGTTGAGCAGAGCGAAAACAGAGTGCTCTGTTGAGGTTGCAGAGCAGAGCACATGGTGGCGGTGATTCTTGCTGGGGTGGTAAGTGACATGAGATTAAAGTCATTGCTTGTTTTCTTTATTTATTTATCAATTAATATCATCATAAATAATTAAAATAAACAATAAATAATTCAAGAACTCTTTGTTTAGTTTAGTTTACTTTGTAAATTGCCAAACATTTTCAATTTGTGCCTAGCAAGCCCACTTTGTTCCCAATTCTTTATTTTATCTTATTACTTACTGTGTTATGTGTCTTTGATTTTTCATTTTTTTAAACAAAGATCTTGAGTTGTTAGTCCAATTCTATTTGATTCTACCAAACAAAACTCTTTTCATTACTAATTATGCAAAAAAAAAAAAAAAAATAGCCGAGAATTTTAGGGATGGTGTTATGACTGAGACTCGACCAATACACTCGCAACCACTAACTTATTTAGACGAGTATACGTGCCAACTTATAGGCATGGTTGATTTTCAGTCATCAACAATATGGTTAATATTCTTTTCATGCAAAAGAGAGCAAAAAGTCACGGTTATAGAGTTAATGTTGAGACTTAACCAAAACACATTAGAGTTGAATCTACACATGTCAGTATCTACTAATTCATTGAGAATGATATATGTGTTAATATGTGACATGTTAACTCTCATTTTATGGGTGTAGTGTACCTTAGATCTAAATTTTAACTCTCTTCTGTGTCTTTGATCTAGGTACTGTTTTCGTAAAATATTTTGGTACAAGTACAACAATTTATTATCAGTGTATTTAATAAGTTCTTGAAAGGTTAAAAGGTTCTTGTCTGAGAAATAAACAACCAAGCTCAGACACCAAGAACTGAACAAAAAGAAAAGAAAAGAAAAGGAAAGAATATGGTGTAAATGTGTGTTATTGAAGCTTTCATCAGCAGGTTGTAAAGAAGATGAGATAGGGTGAGTGAATGTTATTATAATTTGTGTTTGGCATGATGGAAAGTGGAAAGAAAATGAGGGAACCAACAAGGCAATAACAGCTATATTTTGCTATTTATTGTTGGAATTCTTTTTGTGGGCAGAGAAAAAAAAGCAAAGGAAAAGAGAGTGTTTTCTTTTTCATAGGCCAAATGTTGTGGCTTTAATCATAGCTATGATGGAAGTGTAAGGTGAGGTCCCATGCTAATTGCCAACCCAACCAACTTTTCACATGAATCATGGAATTGGACATTTTTCCTTCCTCCTCTCATCTCATAACTTACAAGTCATATACTCATATCCTCTGTATTTGCAACTTTTAATTAATTCATTTATTAATACATTGTTTATGTGTTAGTGTTAATTACTACTACTACTACTACAAACAAGTACATGGTGCGTGGGTGTAATGAGTGTCCACAGTGCATCTTTGTTGGATTCTTCACCATTGAATTAAAAATAAGCTCAATACTAATTAAGATTAGTATGGATTTTGTTAGTCATCAATATCCATATGACTCAACATGTGAATGGTCTCCATTTATTCTAGGACCCTCAACATCCATTGTCATCCAATATTGTTTGAAGCTTTGTAGTTACCCTTGTCATTCTATTTTCTTCTCTTCTATTGAGGTTTTGTGCACTGCCAACCCTTGCATTGCTAACTTATTTGCTTTTTTGTTATCTTTGATCATATCGTGAACTTTCAACCCTTGACAAAAATTAGTGGTTGGAATAATCACAACTCGCTAATTTGTATTCATCAGTTCTCTTTTTTTTTCCGAGTATTTTTAACAACATTTTCAGAATCTCTTTCGAAGAGGAATTGTAGTGCTAAGATAATACATTTTGTTATTTTAGAGTGAAATAAGGGATTGAGATTGATAATGAGTTCGACTCTACAATATGAATATTAGATTAATTGCTTTTTTTGTACTTAAGTGAAGTACATTATGAATTGTAACCATAGTAGTTAAGAAAGGATGGTCCTATACAACTTTTATCTCCACTATAGCATAAATGTCGGCACTAAAAAATATTTCAAACTCATGACTAGTCGCTGCATTATCATACAAATAGAATTCATCGAGTACAAAAATGAAAAATGAGTTGGACAAACATTGTGCAACATAAAACCACGCTCGTATACTCACGACTGCAAGATCCCTTCAGTTGACCTAAAATTTGTGAGTTGAATCCAAGATCAAGCATATAAGTTACGGAATGACAAATCTCAATGTATCGAATGAGCATACTTATCATTTTAGGCCTTCATGTAATAAGATTCAAAGAATCACTTCATTACCAATACGAACTAAGCTATTCCACCTTATGTTTATAAAGTCCCGATACTTTCTCTACCGTACAAATGTTGTGAGTTCATAAGAGAGGTCTTACTCCGCATTGGTAATTCACAAAAATACAAGGGTTGGCTCATTATCTTGAACCCTGCAACAATCTTACCCTAGTGCGAGTGTGACTAAAGTAACTATTAACTAATATATTCTCCCTAATAAGCTACTTATTTTAAGAGGGAATGAAAATATACGTGTTAGGGTGGGGATTGGAAGGACTAAGGAGACATGTCCTGTGAATTCATTCTTGCCACCAACTTTTACACCTTGAAGTCACAAAACTTGTGGTAGTAAGTACCATACAATCACTGAAGTTACAGTGCACTGCACAAAATATGAGAATGGTCTGGTTGGTATGGGCCTATCATCACAAGCATCTCATCTAGTAGTGAAGTATCACTGAAAACCAGCTTGAAATGTCATTTTGTCGTCCTTGGCAACAACATTCATGAAATGTATGTGACATTCTGTGGAGTCTCATTCAAGTTGACAAAGATCATGCAACACATATAGATACATCACAGACTCAGACTCTGCAACATTGTTCTGAACTGTATGTATAGTGTTGTTGAACAAGACAGGACAACAAAATTCAGCTCCATAGACAACAAAAAACTAGAAAAACATAATCAAAAAACACAATCGCCCACCGTGGGGCTCGAACCCACGACCACAAGGTTAAGAGCCTTGCGCTCTACCAACTGAGCTAGACGGGCT
>JAYMTK010002336.1:0-14095 GCA_036897405.1 Pelargonium myrrhifolium | reverse complement strand
AATGAAGTGGAAATTTAGGAATTTGATACCCGTTTTTGGGGAAGATTGAAAGATTGGATTTTTGGCTGATTTTTGAGTTCAAATTGTGAATTTAAGGATTAAATCTAAAAACTCAAATGGAGAGATTAGGATTTTGGTTGGAGCTTTAATTGATTTTTATTGTTGAAATGTGAATTTGGAGTAGAAATTGAAGAAATCCGTAAGAAATTATTGGAGTTTTGATGAGAGTGAGGAAGGAATGTGGATGAGCTGTTGGAGAAGATGAGAGTGAGGAAGAGGAATATGGAGGTGAGGTGGGGGATAAGGTGGATATTTGTTGAATTAAAAAAATTGAAAAATGTCACGTAGGCCACTTAACGTCGGTTTTTGATGGACTGGATGACATGTACCATTTCGGTCCACTTTTAGATAGTGCAGAAGCCATTTTGTATCATTTTGAAGTACATGAACCATTTTGATCCATTTTTTTATAGTACATGGACCAAATGGGTACTTTATACTAAAAAAAAAAACAAAATAATGGACAAAAAATTAAGGGCATAAATGTCACTCGATAATAAAGACGATTGAAAAGTTATCATCAATCATAAATATCACCTATAAGAAGGTATTTTATTTTCGGAGTTTAGCTAGAGATGATTTTGGATTACAAGAATCCTTAGTTTACATTCTCTCTCTTTTAAAACTGACTTTACACGAACATGGGAAAATGAACTTTCTCATTAACTTTGTCATTTTTCCCTGTAGAATCAGTATACCAAACGATACCTAAATAGTAAATTCCATATAATTTTATGGAAGATTTGAAGAAAAAATCTTAGCAAGACACCATCTGTTTTTTTTTTTTTTTTTTGAAAGGAGAAATGAAAATAGTTTATTAAAAATAGTTACTCAGCATATCCAAGATAAGTTAGAGACCTATACTACCCTATAATCTAAGCTTGCTTCACGGTTAGCGCCCCGTGTTATATATATACTGAAGCACAAACTTTTAAAACGGAAAAAAAGCTTGAACCAAGGCGACTAATCAATCCTCTCAACAAGGTAGAATTGGCCCACCCTGGCACACTAAAATCATCGGTGCTTTCCGACCCACGCCATCTCTAAATTTAAACCATGACGGCCTCTTACTCTCTATGGCTTACGAGGCACAACAGGTAAGAGGTGACAAACCTAAAACCACCTTAGAATGCCCATCACTCTGGGTCCTAAGCCCGGTTGTCTCCCACAACCTCATCCACAATCCATGTTTCCTTTTCCCCCTCCATTAACTGGATCAGCATCGGTCCTATGTCCAAGCCATTGCCCTCATCCTCATCCAACTGCATGAGACCGAAGTCTGCAACATCCTGATCTACCATCTACACCCGCTCCTCACTCAACCCAAAGGCCTAATTTGCATGTCTGAACACTCCTTCGACTCAGGCTTTACGAAACCTCGCTTTTTTTTCTTCTGGAAATCGACTGCCGCCTCTACTCTAACCCGAATAGTTTACTTCCGCTTTGCCGGTTACCAGGCCCGGCCCTGGGCCAATGCAAAGAGTGCGACGGTCCATGACCCATGCTCAATAGGGGCCCCAATTTAAATTAAATTATACCATAAAAATGCAATTTTCAAGTTTTGAACACAAGACCTCTCATTAATTTAAAACACTCACCTACCAATTAGTCTATATGTTTTTGTGTTTATAATTACTTAATACATAAAATAAAACAGAAATTTTCATTTTTCATTGTTTTTTAATAATCAAAAAAATTAATTTTAAGTACAATTAAATTAAAGAGTAATTGCACATGAACCCCATGTACTTTACACGTTTTGCACATGAATACCCTAAAGTTTTATTTTAACTTTTAACTATCTTGTACTATGCCGGGGGCCTCTCTGTCACGAAATATTCTATTTTTAAGAGAATATTCCCTTTTTTATCATATGCCACGCACATAACTTTTTTTTTTTCCTTCCAGAAATGCTCGTTTTGTCCTTCTTCAACATTCAAGGACACATGAATGTTTGAAGTTTCCGGCAGTTTCTGGTGACCAATTATCGCCGGAAACTGCAAAAAATCACCGGAAAAATAAAAAACTCGCCAAAACTTCATAGGTTTGCCATAATTTTCAAAAATTCGCCGAAAAACTCAAAAATAAAAAATCAAACGAAATCATGTGCAAAACATGTAAAGTAAAAGTAGTCAAAAGTTAAAATAAAATTTTAAGGTATTCATGTGTAAAACGTATAAAGTACAAGGGGTTCATGTGCAATTACCCCCAGAAACTATGATACCGCTCCTGCTGAGAGCTGACAAATTGGGTACTAACACGACATGCGACTAATTTTGCAATCATGTCATGTTTTTCGTTGGGAAACCCAACACATTTAGTCATGACGTGTCAAACATATTGATTTTATCATGCATGTGTTGGGTCCTATCCGTACCAACAATGATGTGTTGTGTCAAGATAACCCATTTGGTTAACGCGTCAAACATGTTGTGTTCGGTTTTTCGTGTTCATAGACGTGTCATCCTTCAACACGAACACAATATGTACGCATGAACTACCTGCTCTACTCCTACCCGGCCAGCTTGAGGTCTCATGTCGTTGTAGCTTAACTTGAGGTCTCGGGTTGACTCACTCGATGGCTGTTTCTTCAAAGAAATAAATCTGCCATTCCCTTTAAGCATGTAGCTGTTGAAGATTTCAATAATAAAAAAAATAATTCCATCTCAATATTTAGTCAATACAGTATCACAATTCACAAACAATAAATATGTTAATTTGTATTGTATGAAACAATTACACACCAAAAACATGTATCTGCTTTGTCCCAAATACAACAAAACACTGAATTTGCCAATCAAAAGCTCTACAATATCACATATTTGGTTCAATTTGCTACAAATCTGTAGCTAAGAATCAACAATGTGACTGTTCGCCGCCACAATGCTGTCCAACAATGAATCGCAAGCGTCTTCCAGTAAATCTAAAACCTGCGATGAAATGTGATTTACACGAGCCAAGAGTCCGTTAATCGTAGCAAAACATGATTTGCATAACAAAATGTAGCGTGTTCGAGAATAACGTATGAACAATGAGAATCTCAATCCAAATTTTTTTTGGGAAAAAAAAAAAAAAAAAAAAAAAAAACTTAATCCAAACATGAAGAATGAGAATCTCGTTCCCATTCCAATTCTTGATCCTATTACCGAGCAAAATTTCTAATCAAACACTATGTTAGTCTCTTTAGCCCGAATTACTGTTTTTCGAAGATGTTTTGAACACTTTCTTAACACAATACATCGGTGAACAATGGATAAAGTAAACATAAAAATGTTATCAACATCATGTCGAACTTACCTAACTTGTAGTGATCAATTCCATTTATTTTCAAGAAATTCAATAAAATACTAAATTAATGCTCCAATAAAATATAGATAGGTCATAGGTCGACACATTATTGACTACTGACTACGGTTCTCATCAAACATTTCTCTTTTGGGGCTTTTATCTCTATAGATATCCGCCAAAAAGAGCATGGAGTCTCAGCCAAACTATTACTGGTTGAGACTCAGCCAAGACACAACATAAATGGATTTGGGCGGCACAAATTCATTGGGGCGGTTATGGGTGTTATTCATGAGGTCATCTCCTCATTGGTTTGACGGATCTCAACCCATAAAACTTGGGTTGGGATTCTTTTTTCACATTCGCCGAATATGATATACACGACATCACTTGATAGCATGATTCGCCATTCCAAACTCTCAAATATAAGCGACAAAAAACACTTGGGTAATGAATTTTCATACTCCAAGCAATACGATAAGATAAGAAATTAAGAACTAATCATCCACGATTCATTACCTTCTCAAAACCTTGAGCTCCACCATAGTAAGGATCCGGGACTTCAGTTTCATCATGATTCTTACAATAGGAACACATCAACTTAACCTGCAAAAATCCATATACGCACACACATAAGGCCAAACAATCCAATCACACCTTATACCAACAAACACATTTTCGACAAATTTTCACCAACCTTCTTATATGCATCCTCAGGTAGTTGCTCCTTGGATTTCCATCTATTCAAAGCCTCGATAATATCATCTATATACAAAACATTTCCACCAATATATATGTCAACAAACAGTGTAGCACGGCATCAAATAAAACCCACAATTCTTGAAGACATACATACCCTTGTTTTGATTGTCCATTGCAAGAATGAGATCAAAATCTCTGAAATCAGAGGGCCGGATTGGCCTCGATTTGGACGTTATCTCAATATTACGCCTTTTCGATGCAGCCCTCATCCTTGGGTCCGCTAAATTTCCCTTCATGAACCACAAAAGTCCATATTTCAATTCCTCATAAAAACAAGTCTTTTTGGTTGTAAATGAACAAATAAAATAGTGAGCTCTATCATCTCTATATGCCCTCACTCTAGGGTTTACTATGCTAAATTTCCTTTCATCAACCACATAAAACACATATTTTCAATTCCTAATAAAAAGAGAAAGACATGTTTGGTTGGTGAGAAAATATAAACGAAAAAGAAAATAGAGTAAGTTCTATCATCTCAATATGCCCTCAGTCTAGGTCCAGGGTTTCAATTTACTATGCTAAATTTCCTTTCATCAACCATAAGAAACACATAGTTTCAATTCCCATTAAAAAGAGAGAAGCCTGTTTGGTTGATGAGAAAATATAAACCAAAAAGAAAAATAGTCACATACAAATTGCAAGAAAACATACAAGTTTTAACATGTTGAGGATGTTTTGATCAAAATTCTATCATCTCTAAATGCTCACATTCTTGTGTCTGCTACTTAGTTTCCCTTCAGAAACCCATAAATCAATTCCTCAAAAATAAAAATAAAAGGTCTGTTTGGTTGGTGAGAAAATACAAAGAAAATAAAGGTAAGTTCTATCATCTCCAGTCTCCACCTGCCCTAATTCTCAGGAAAACAACAACAGCAGCAACTAACCATATTTCAATCCTTCAGAAGATAAAACAAAACCAAAAAAAAAAAAAAAATCTGTTTGGCTGACACGAAAAAGAAAAAACAGAGCAAATTCCACAATCTCACGGTCCCATAGCTCGTGATAATAAATGGTTCCAGCAGAATCAATATTGAAATTGGAACTGAGCCCTCATTCTATCATCTCTATATGCCCCCATTCTAGGGTTTACTATGCTAAATTTCCTTTCATCAACCACAGCACCCCCATACTTTCAATTCCTAGTAAAGAGAGAGGTCTGTTTGGTTGGTGAGAAAATTAAACGAAACAAAAAAAAAAGTTCTATCATCTCTATATGCCCTCACTCCTATGTCTGCTTAGTTTCCTTCGGAAATCCATACATCAATTCCTCAACAATATAAATAAAAGTTCTGTTTGGTTGGTGAGAAAATACAAACAAAAAAATAAAATAAAGCAAGTTCTATCATCTCTACCTGCCCTAATTCTCAGGAAAACAAGCAACTAACCATATTTCAATTCCTCAGAAGATAAAACAAAACAAAAAAGGATCTGTTTGGCTGCCGAGAGAACACACGAAAAATATAAAAAACAGAGCAAAATCCACAATCTCACGGTCCCATACCTCGTGATAATCGATGGTCCCAGCAGAATCAATATTGAATTTGGAATCGAGCCCTCGCTTCGTCACAATGTCTCTGAAAACACCCTCCGCAGCTGGGCTCCTACAGATGTTGCCGAGGCACACGAACAGAACAGAGTAGGGCTTGGACTCGGTCTCGGATCCAGAAACCGGCGTCGAAGAGGCCATGGGCGGTTTCAACAGAGACCCAATTGAGGAAAAAGGAGTGGGTTTAAGGCGGAATTTGGGATGAGACAGGACTGAGCTCTGGAGAGGAGGTGGGTGAAGAAGAAAGAGAAATGGGGGTTGGTGGCAAAATCGTAAATATGAAGGGGTTGACAGTGAAGGAGAGTTGGGTGTGTGAAATGAATATGATGATGATGATGGTGTAATGGCTCCTGTGAGGGTGGAGAAGGTGTTGGTAATGGTTGGTGGTGACATGGTGGTGTGAGGTGGTTGGTGTTGAAATTGGAGAGGACACTTGAAAAAAAGGAAGCATTTTTTTTTTTTTGGTGCTAGAGTGAGGCCTTTTTTGTTGTTGGGTAAGGTCAATTTGGGTTCAATTTTGGGCCACATAGCTTTGATTTGATTCTATTTTTGTTTTTCATAATGAAAATAGCAAATAATTTGACCTTTTTCTTTTTAGAAATTTGAAATTTCTCGTACAAATAATTTGAACTTATTCAATGAGGGTGGCGCAGATGGTTAACACGGGTTGCATGAGTGAGAAGAGGTCTCGGTTTCGATCCCCACTCAACACACCCTTGGGGAGAGGTGAAATCCTTAACATGTGATCAAACCTTGAATGTGAATTAGTCTGAGTGTGGTCAAACGGTTTAAAAGTGTCAACCGCCAAAGTGCGGGCCCGCTCTAGAACCCCATGGTTTAGACCGAAAAAATAATAATTTGAACTTAAATCCGTGGACATGTAAATTTTATTTGTCGGTGATCAAACTTTGAATGTGAATTAGTTTGAGTGTGGTTAAACGGCTTAAAGGTGTTAACCGGTAAAATGTGGGCCCACTCTGAAACCTCATGATTTAAACCAAAAAATAATAATTTGAACTTTTATATGTGGACATGTAAATGTTGATAGATTTTATTTGTGGGTTGCAAACATTAAGTGTTATATTAGAATAAAAAATGTTGATCATAGAATCTGTGGAGTACTATGTTTAAATCAACTCGATTCAAATTTTCTACTTCCTACTTTGAAACTTCTTTTTAACTTGTAGAAACTCTTTTGATAGAAACTGAAATTACTGACTTAATTTCACTTAAAATTACCATTTTTATCAAACTTTAAGACTTAAAATTTCTTCTATATCTTATGTAGCATCTTCTTAAAGTTAGTAGTAAACAGACCAAACATTTAAATAATGTTTAAGTGAAATTAAGTCACCAAACATATAATTAATTTTCAGTAAGTAAATTTACACAAAAACCGTACATTTTCTTCAAAAACTTGCATCTAACCCGACAGGACAAGTTAAAAAAATCACGGTCTGAAATCCAAATTGTCAGCGTAAGGGACAAATATGGTAATACAAGTGCACTTACATGTGTCATACAAGAACAAGTTTAATTAGTCCTAAACGTGTTCGATCATGTTTCACAAATATAAATAATGCGATACCATGAACTCACATCTTATATTTTTTCCATTACATTTACAATATACACTATATATATAAGTTACAACAAGAATTAATAATAAATCCCACTTTTAAAAAGTGAGAATCATATATGTATATTTTAATTTTACACATTGATCTAAGTTTGGGCTAAAACTGCTCAAACTCCACCTTCTCTTCTCTACTCTCAAATTCCCTAAACTTTGTGCTCTCCATTTTCTTTGAAAGAGCAATTGGTGCCCCAATTCCAACATCACAAAGCCTCGGGAGCTCCGGCGGCACAGCACACCGGATAAGAGCCCAGTTAAGACCGTCGAAGAACGAGTGGTTCTTGATCTCGGCAGCTCCTATCGCTGACCCTAACCGTGTCCCGGGATCCTTCACCAACAGCCCTCGAATCAAGTCTCTAGCGTGGAAACTTACCATAGGGGTGCTCGGGAAGTTGAGGTTCTGCGAAACTACATTCGCCAAAGTGTCCTCGTGGCTCGGGGCTTTGAATGGTGTTTTCCCGTATAGGAGCTCAAACAGGAATATCCCGAACGTCCACCAATCCACGGCGTTTCCATGGGTCTCGCCTTTGATTATCTCGGGAGCTAGGTATTCGTGGGTGCCGACGAAGGAGTTTGATCGGGCATTGGTTGGCTCCACGACAAGCTGTGGCAGCGGGCTGACCTGGGAAGGTGGGTCAGGTTTTGTCTTACGGGTCTTTCCGGAAGTGGAAAGGAGTCTGGGAGTAAAGCACGGGACTTGCCAGGACGGATGGAGGCAGAATTGGTGTACGCAGGTTGTTTCAATGCACGGACTTGGCGTTTTTTCCGCGGGATCATCGGCGGGTGAAGTTGATTTGAGCAGCGTTGGATTTGCTGCGCTACATTTGAGTGACAAGTCAAAATCTGTAAGCATAATGTGACCGTCTTCTCGGACCAGAATGTTTTCTGGTTTTAGGTCTCGGTACACAACTCCGAGCATGTGCAAGTACTCTAGCGCAAGGAGAACTTCCGCTACATAGAACCTGCAAAGCCGATGAGATAAATTAAGGCCAAGGATTCTTTGAAGGGATGATAATAGAATATCCTCTCCATATTCTTTTACGAAGAAAATGGAATTTTTTTCCAACATATTCACTCTCAATTATGCAAAGCTCCACACCATTCTTGGCCAAGACTATATGTCGCAACTCGGACATGTCGTGGGCACCCGAAACCCAACCCACATTTTTCAAGTTCGGGTAGCATTAAATAGAGAATTGATTTTCAGGTTGAGTCGGGTCAGGCAATCACACTCGAGCCTCATATATTCTATGTAAAACCCCATGACCAGAAACCTGGAACCCACACATTCTTGTGTGTCAGGTTCGGTTTAGGTTTTTTTCAACCTAGCCCCAAACCCGAATTGTCGCTCTAACTAAATGTTGCAAACAAAAAGAACCACCGTTGACCATGTAAATAGGCTAAAAATCAAGTTCATATCATACTTAAAGTCAGGGTGGAACTACCACAGGATTCAAGGACGTCCCAAAACACTAGCAAAGATGTTCATTTCCCCCCATAGATGTACTTCTATACAGCAACGACAAAGCTAATTCCCGAACAATGTTAGGGTTGGCTACATGAATTCATCAGCAAAACCTTATGGGATCTTTTGATCGTATTCCCCTCCACTCTATCATATTTTCATATCTATTGTTATCCCCTTTTAGCAGTCTTTTCCCATTTATCACTACACCCGGGATCCGATGTAGCGCATCACTTTGTAGGGAACTCCTTGACGTGTTTAGCTCTAGGATTCATGTTCATGACATTCAACAAATTTTATGTTGGTTCTTTATAGAGTATGGGAGGAGTTATAGATGTGCTTCTTTATAGAACCTAAATTCTAGCGAGCCCAACTTATGACATACCACTAATGGCTTGCTGGTTCTTAGGTTCTGATTATAACCAGGATGTCTAGTCACTAAAACCACATATTGTAGAGGAAAAAAAGGAAAACAAGGAAATTATTGCAGAAACTCGCACAAATAAATAAATAAATAAATAGAAGAGTAAAATGAAATAACTACCTGGCTGCATGTTCAGAGAAACTCCTGCTATGCTGCTTCTGCCGCAGTACGTGCAGATCTCCACCGGGACAATACTCCATTACCAAGCATGAGAGCTTATCTGTTCTAAAATGTGCATATAATGTAGGAAGAAATGGATGATCGAGCATTTGCATTATCTCTTTTTCAGTTTGGGACCTCAAAATTTTCTTCCGGCTAACCAAAAATTCATTATCCATCACTTTTAGAGCAAATAGGCAGTGTGTACCAGTCAGCTCAGCAAGATAAACAGTTCCAATGTCCCCGCAACCAAGTCTCTTGAGCAGTTTAAAGTGCCTCATACCTATGCTTCCTTGTTGCTTCTGGACATGATTAATGGCTTCCCATCTCAAATCTTTTGACATGTGAGGTCTATTTCCACTGCGACTAGACCCACTAAAACTGCTCTGCTCACTGATGCTCGTGCCACTGCTATAGTCACCGAAGCTACTTTTTGAACTTTGAGAGAACTCCCCTTTTTTTCTTGATGTTGATTTCTGCTCAGCTTTTGTCACAACTGATCTAATGTTGTTATTGCAGTTTGAACTCAAGTCTTGTTTGCTAGAACCTGTGTCCATAATGCTTGAATTGACTTCAATGCTCAAATTTGTGCTGTTGGACACTGGAGAAGATTTCTCAATTTCTTTCCTTTCATTCTTCGAATTACAATTCTGTGTCTGCCTGTCTAAATTACTTATAATACGACCCGAATCAATATCAACCTTTCGACTCCCAGAAGTGGAACTACTGGAGGCAGAAATTGAATCCTGGCCTACTTTCTTTTTAACGAAGTTAATGTTCCTGAAAACTGGTTTAGTTGGACATGGATTTGTACTAGAAGATATGCTTACCCCGCTCGTACTGCAGCTAGATATGGAGTGTGCATGATGCAACTTGCCTTTTCGTCCTTTGTCCAGAATTGGAGTTTCCAACTGGGCTTTCTTACTTGTACCACTGGATGAAGGATATACCGATTTGAGTTTCTTAGCCTCTGCAGTCAATATCTCACTCCCATCCTTTGTTGGCAAGGGGACCCGTGCTGGTAACTTGGTCATAGTCATAGTTTGGGTCACTGCATCAGCTGAAGTAGAATGATGAGAACTTTGTTTTGACAACTCGGCCCCTGACGTTTTCTTCTCAGAAGAATCCATTGCGATTCTTTCTGGTACTAGGGAAACTTCTAAGAAATTCGGTTTACCTTCTTTTGCGGGAAGCCCGGAACCTTTGGCCTCAACTACTACCGTCCTGTACAACCTTGTTATAGTTCCTGCTTCTGAAACCCTGGGAGATGCTATTGACTTTGATAATCGCTTTACAGCAGCAATCTCTGATGCCTGAGAAATGCATAATCCTCTTAGTGCCTGCTTCAAACTCATTTGCTCTGAAATTCCGATTCCTGACGCTCGAGATGAACCAGCTCTAATCGGTCTTTTCAACGCACTTTTTCGATAAGCATCATTGTTACCTTCACGACCCAAACCCCTGCTTGGAGTTCTTATTTCAATTGACTCAAAAAGGCGATTAATGTCATTCTCTATATAGTTGTTCCCTGATCTCCAAGCATGATGTCTTCCAGCTTTCTCATTAAATGTTGATTCAGAGTCTAATTCTTCTGTGGATTCAACAATCTCACAAGTGCTGGGTACTGTATCCATCTTAACTGGATTAATTCTAATGCTTCGGCAGGTACATATGGCCTCAACAATTTGTACTTAACCCACTTCTGAAGAAACATGTTGGAGATGGAGGAACTCCAAAGTTAACAAAGGCACCAAATACTCTTTCATGTTCTCTTCAAACATAGTGAGCCTCAGACTTGAAGGCCCTCTTATGTCTTTCCCAATTTCCAAATGCAGTGTCCAAGACCTGTCATGATCCCCGAGTTCCAGTCAAAATAAAAACCATGGAAATATCTATCTATTGTCTAAGTGACATTTGCTATTTCATCCATATATTAGTATGAAGAAAAGACGTTGGAAAATGATTTTATCATTCAGAAAAAAATGTGTAGGATAGATTGTTATTTAAAATTATGGTTGAGCAAACTCAGTTGAAAACACGACAGAAACTATGTGTAAATAAACTTCCATACTTATTCTATGAAGTTCAACTTATCCAAAATACTTGAGCTAAATACTAAATTAGGTCAGGGACATGCATACACACAAATGGCGTTTAAAATCAACAATTTTGTATTTAGTGAGACCCTGCAGACATTGAATTATGTTCTTGTCTGTGATAGGCACGTGACCTCTCTGAATCACATATTGGGGGTTCAAACAAGCCTTGTCAGTCTAACTGAATAGTTAGCACTAAGGTTGAATGGTCTTATTTTCTTCCCATGAAGATCTACAAGTAAATTATGCTTTTTGCCACATAAACATCTTAAGATCAATAAGATTCACAGTTTCATCTCATGAGATTCTTCACACCCCAACATAAATGTACGCAGGGCCGCAGCCAGAAGACATTAAGTCTTTGACTTGCAGCCTTGCAGGCCTACAATTTGGTCAATCCACCTCTACATAAGGTGTGTTTCTTTTATATTTATATATATATATATAGTCAAAAGTTAATAATTTTCAAACAAAGGGGACCAAGAACCACAACCCCAATCATAATTCCTAATCAGCCAAAACATATAGAATCCATGTTGTTCACTTATTGAGTAATAATACCTAAAAGGATCAATAAACATATGGGAAATAAAAATGATGATCTGTGGGAACACAATCCATAGATCAATACACAAATGAAAATCACAGAATATAAAATAATTTTCAAAATTCCTATCTATACGGTCCAAAAATAAATAGACAGAGTGATAGAAATATAACACAAAGATAATATAGAATTCAAAAAGTCTTGTAACCACCTCCTCAAAGCCATGACTCCTTGTCAATAGAAAACCAAACAATAAACAATATAAAAACAATCCGAACAAAAACAGAATCACACGGTAACAGAAACCATAAGCCAGAAACTGACCAAAATAACAGCTCAAAAAGCTCACAGAACTAAAAGCATAGAATTCAAATAGTCATGTAACCACCACCTCAAAGCCATACACCTCTAATCAATAAAAAACGAATCATAAACGACCAACAATACAGCTCAAAAGGCTCAAAATACCTAAAATTCGAACAAAAAAAAACAGAAAATCTATATATATACGGTCCATAAATAAAGAGACATAAATAGAAAAAACGGGATAATATAGAATTCAAATAGTCCTGTAACCACCACTTCAAAGCCATACCTCTAATCAATAAGAAACAAATCATTGACAATATAAAAACATCCTGAATAAACACTTAATCAGACAATCACGGAAGCCATAATCCAAAAACTGACCAAAACAACAGCTCATAAAGTTCAAAATAACTAAAATTCAAACAAAATCTTTAAAAAAAATACTATACCATAAATTTTCCATCTATACTGTCCATAAATAAAGAGACAGAGGAATAGAAAAAATAAACACAAAGATAATATAGAATCCAAAAAGTCCTGTAACCACCAACTCAAAGCCATACCTCTAATCAATAAGAATCAAATCATATACAATATAAAAACAATCCGATTAAACACATAATCAGACAGTAACAGAAGCCATAATCCAGAAACCGACCAAACAACAGATCAAAATAACTAAAATTCAAACAAAATCGAAAAAATAATACAAAGAAATTCTATCAAAAAGACAGTGGAATAGAAAAATCAATATAACAAAGTTCAAATAGTCCAGTAATCACCAACTAAAAGTCATACCTCTATAAATATAAAAACAGTCCGCCAAAAACATAATCAGACCATCACGGAAGCCATAATACAGAAACTGACCATAACAACATCTCACAAAGCTCAAAATAACTAAAAATACAACAAATTCGAAAAATAACCAGAAAATAAGTACCGGAACTGTTAACGGTGCGAGATCCGATCGGAGTTGGCGCATCGGCGTGGTCGCCGTCGTTGTGGAGCTGTGAGACGAAAATTAGGGTTCGAGAAACGGAACCGTAGAGAAATTGATGAATATTGAAAACGTTAAAGCACGAGAGAGATGCGAAGAATAGTGAATGAAGAGAGAGAAGCAAAAATGGCGAAAATGAACATCACGAGAAGTATCAGAATCTTCTTCTCCACAGCTACTGTTTCTTTTCCCTCTTTTTCTCACTGAAATGGCGGAAGAAAATTAAATTTTTATTTTTATTTTTATTGTTTATGAGAAAAAAGTGGTGAACGTACGTACGACTGATCGTTTTGAGAACCATACAAAATGAACCGTTTGGACCTTCTGGATTGGGCAACTGTTGCTGTCATGTTGTGCGCTGTGGGTATTGTCGTTTTCATTTCCCTTTTCCGAAAGATAGTGTCGTTTTCATTTTCAGCTCCTTTTCTTTCAATAGTTGACTTTTGGTGTAATACGTGTACATACTTTTATACATAAGTGGGATGGTCATGACGCGGGGAAAACCCGCTACCCGCAAATACCCGTCCCGTTTGGGGTAGGGAATCCCCGCTTAAGCGGGTAATGGAGATGGGGATGGAGAATAAAATAGTCCCCATGTGGGGAACGGGGACGGGGACGGGGACGGATATGAATAAGTCCCCATGGGGAAAACCCAAAACCCGCATATATAAGTTATGCATATATAATTCATATATGTGTGTCTAACTTATAAATAAAATACATAAGTTATTTGTTTTATTTTTTACATGATCATTACTTAAATATTTGTATTCGAAATTTTATCTGATGTATGTACGATGTTCAAC
>JAYMTK010002335.1:0-14101 GCA_036897405.1 Pelargonium myrrhifolium | reverse complement strand
AATTCACTTGGATGGATATAAGTGATTTTAAATGAGGTGTCATCATCTCATTGGCTTTGTTAAATTGCAACTGATATAACTTTACGTCAGTCAACTGATATACATTTTACCCAAAAAAAAAAAAAAATACTCCAAAGCCCAAATCACCACCAATTCTAGAGTTCAAAACCAAGAAAGCCTCCAAATTTGTGCACTCTCTCTACTACTCTCCAACTCCCATTATTATTTCACATCCTCTCTTTCTTCTCCACACACACCAACCCAAAAACCTCCATGGCAATGTAGGTGGAGAAAAACCACACCAAGTAATGGGTTCTTCACCCACTTTTGTGCCTTCCAAGATCATGAGTTTCATTCAAAAAATTTCAGATTTTTTTTTTTTTTTTGGGTTTCTTGATTTTGATATTTTGTGTAAATTTCTTGCAGAAATGTTCAAGAACCAGTTGCAAGAACTTGCACAGAGAAGCTGCTTTAACCTTCCATGTTATGGTTGCAGCAGAGAAGGACCAGACCATGCACCAAGATTCAGAGCTTGTGTGAATTTCAATGGTGAGATCTTTGAGAGCCCAAGCTATTGCACAACTCTCAGGCAAGCTGAACATGCTGCTGCTGAGGTGGCACTCAATGTTCTCTCCTCTAGAGGACCCTCCAAATCTCTCACAGCTAGAGTTCTTGTAAGTTTGATTTGAAACCAAAAAAAAATCTTGATTTTTTGTTTTGTTTTGTGTTCTTGATTCATTTAGAGGAATATGCAAGAACTCATCAATGTTTTCTTGAGTTTTTTTGATGTTGTCTTCATTCATTTTGTGGGAGTTTTTGCAAGAACCCATCAATCTTTTCTTGATTCATTCCGGAGTTCTTGTAAGTTTCGAAACCAAAACAAACAAACAAAAAAACAAAATTTTCATGATTTTTTATTTTGTAAGTTTGATTTGATATCAAAACAAAACAAACAAAAAAAATTCTTGATTTTTTGTTTTGTTTTGTTTTGTGTTCTTGATTCATTTAGAGGAATATGCAAGAACTCATCAATGTTTTCTTGATTTTTTTTTATGTTGTCTTCATTCATTTTGTGTGAGTTTTTGCAAGAACCCATCAATCTTTTCTTGATTCATGCCAGAGTTCTTGTAAGTTTTGAAAAAAAAATCAAAATCAAAATCAAAATTTTCATGATTTTTTGTTTTGTTTTGTGTTCTTGATTCAGTTACATGAATGTACAAGAACCCATCAATGTTTTCTTGATCAACTTTGTTTTGTTTTGTTTTGTTGTATGCAAGAAACCATCAAGCTTTTCTTGATTTTTCTTTGTTTTCTTGATTTTTTATACAAGAACTCATCTATCTTTTCTTGTTTTGTGTTTTCTTGATTCAGTTTTCTCTGACTTTTTATAGAATGAGACTTTAATATACAAAAAAATAAAAATAAAAACATCAATGTTTTCTTGATTTTTTGTGGTGTTCTTGATTTAGTTACATGAATCATGAATGTACAAGAACCCATCAATATTCTGTTGATGTTTTTTTTAATGTTTTTTTCTTTTCTTGATCAGTTTTGTCTATTTTTTGTAGGGTGAGTCTGTAATGTACAAGAACCCATCAAAGCTTTTCTTGATTTTGTTCTGTTTTCTTGACTCATTTTGTCTGGTTTTTTGAAGGATGATACTGAATGTATATACAAGAACCCACCAATCTTTTCTTGATTTTTCTTTGTTTTCTTGATCCATTTTGTCCAAGTTTTTCTTGATTTTTGTATACAAGAACTTGATTTCTTGATTCATTTTGTCTGATTTTTGTTAGGATGAGACTTCAATATTCAAAAAAAAAAAATCAATTATTCTTCTTCTGTTTTCTTGCTCCATTTTGCATATTTCAGTCTTCAGTCGAATAGAATATGATTCAAGAAGTTGAGAAAAAAATCAAGAAAAGACTGAATCAAGAAAACACAAAACAAGAAAAGATAGATGGGTTCTTGTATAAAAAATCAAGAAAACAAAGAAAAATCAAGAAAAGCTTGATGGTTTCTTGCATACAACAAAACAAAGTTAATCAAGAAAACATTGATGGGTTCAACGGCACTTGGAGTGCCGGAAAAGTCGCCGGCGGGGTAAGGGTATGCCTAATTAAAAAAAATTAAAAAATATTGGAGGGCCATTTCCCTCGTTCAATCAACAAGGAGGCCATTAGCCTCGTTTCATTCTCATAAAGGGCCATATTTCAAAAAAGCCCCTAGAAAGTACATATGATGTAGCGTCGAAAAGTCTTGATCGTTTGGTTATATATTTCCTTGTCTTGTGCGGAAGTGATGGCAGCGCAACTCGAACTTGTAACATTTTTATTGTACTTATACCACGTTAAAAACATCTTAATTATTTGTAGACACTTTTATTTATTTATTATTATTATTATTCTTCTTCTTCTTCCAATTAACAATGTTTCATTATTGGTTTAAGAGTAATTTGCTTTGTTCTACTCTTAATCTCAAAAGTATTTTTTGGGGCTCTCTTTCTGCAGGCTTGTTGGGATTTATGGATAAATAGAAATAATTGTCTTTTTAACTCCAATTTTGCTTTGCCTGAGTCTATTTTATTTGCTGCTGAGAGTCGTGTTTTAGAATTTATTTATTTAACTGACAAACCGATCTCCTCTAGTTCAGTGGCTAGGTTTGTGCCTAGCACCTCTTGGATCCCCCTCACTCTGATTGGACAAAAATTAACACCGATGGAAGTTTTTTGGACAACCCGGGGTTAAGCAGTACTGGTGCTATTGCTAGAGATCATAAATGAATTTGGTTAGCGAGTAGCTATAGAAGGGTGGGATGGGCGTGTGCGAGCCTCGCTGAGTTTTGAGGTTTGAGATCGGGTCTTTACTTGGCTGAATCTTTGGGTTGTAGGAAGATTATTTTGGAAGTTGATGCTAGCTCTATAGTGTCTCTATTTCTATTTACCTGACTGTGATTCTCATCCTTGGAGATCTTTGATTTTGAAATGCATGATAAGAGTTGCATGTGTTGAGATTTCATTCTTCTTCCGATTAACAAAAAAGCTAATAGAGTGGCAGATTTTCTTGCCAAATTTTGTTTTGCTAACTATTCAGATTGTAATATTATTTTTCACCCTCTTGTAGGTGCTCTCTCTTTATTGCACACATACTACATTGTTCTTCCTGACTTTGTGATGAGTTGGCCTTCCTAAGGTTTTTTTTAGTATTTGTTTTCATAAAAAAAGAAAAAAAACCTTTTTAATGCATGAGCATCTCAATATAATACGTTTATAGCAATCTCTTAATTCATATGAAAAAGAACACTATTTGAACTAGTTGTTGAAGTTTGCTAACATTGATTCAAACACGTGTATCAATCAATTCACATACTACGTGAAAAAACTATTGCGAAATGACTAGAAACCCACCAATAACCCCCCACCCAACAATGTATCAGCCCTGTAATTTTGCCAAAACACAGTCCTTATCAGTAAATTCGTTCTGTAAAAAACCCAAACTCTCTCTCTCGTACCAATACGCTGCAGAAACTGATCTTTAAGAAACTTCAGTACTTAGCGGAACTATTGAAGAGATGACGTCACCTTGAATGACCAAAAAACCCTCGATCGATTACCAATATTATAACCCGAATAGGCAAGGGAGCATGTAATTTCTCGAAATCCTCAGTCCTCTTCTGTCCACTCAAGAAATACCCCTCACTTCTCTGTACTTTAGAATCGATAAAGTTGAGACAGAGAAAAACTGCAAATTTTTCATAAAAATGGAGGGTGGAAATGGAATGGCTGAGGCGGAGCGATGGCTCACGATAGCGGCGAAGCTACTGGCGGCGCGTGATCTACACGGTACTCGGACCTTCGCGATCCGAGCCCGAGAGTCCGACCCGAGAAACGAGGGCTCCAGCCAGATCTTGGCCATCGCCGATACGCTCCTCGCCGGCGATTCCCCGGTCAACGACCATCCCAACTGGTACGCCGTCCTCCAACTCGCTCGACTCACCCGCGACCAGGACCTGATCGCGACTCAGTACCGGAAGCTCGCTCTTCTCCTTAATCCGGTCCGAAACAAGCTCGCTTTCGCCGATCAGGCACTGAAGCTTGTCTCTGAGGCCTGGTCGGTGCTCTCCAACCCGGAAAAGAAATCGCTCTACGACAACGAGCTCCAGACGAATCAACTCGGACAACTCGGTCAGCTAGGTCAATTATCGCCTAATCAGCAGCGGCAGCCGCAGACACCTGTGAGGAAGAGCCCTAGAAATAAGGATGGGACCGCAGCGGCGGCGGAGGAGGGGCCGAGTCTACCCGATTCGACTCGGCCGGCGAGGGCTAATCGCGCTCCCGAGTACGAGATCCAGCCGAATCGACCCGCCCAATCGAAGAGCCGGCCGATTCGGGCCGCTGAACCTGTGCCGGAGGTGTCTAGTTTCTGGACGGCGTGTCCGTACTGCTATGTTCTGTTCGAGTATCCGAAGGTCTACGAGGAGTGCACACTGCGGTGCCAGAATTGCCAGAGGGCGTTCCACGCGGTGGTGATATCTCCGCCGCCGGTGGAGGAGGGTAAGGATTCGTACTTTTGCAGTTGGGGTTTTTTCCCATTAGGGTTTTCGGTAAATTTTAAAGATAGAGGAGGGGCATCTAATTGGAGTCCAATTTCTGCCATGTTTGCTTGTCCTCTCCCAGGGGATGGGAAGCCTCCGGCGAATCGTAGTTTTTCGGTAGGGAAAAAGGGCATTGGGAGGCCCAGGAAGAATGCCTATAGGGAAGAGGAAGATGTGTATATAGACATTTCTGATCTGAGTGATCACTCATATGATAATGGTGATGGTGATGACGATGAATGGGATGGTGGTAGTAATAAGAAGGCTAAGAATGGGAAGGGGAAAGGTTTGGTGGGTAGACCTCCAAAAAATGGACATGTAGAGAGGAGATTGACTAGGGCTAGTAACAATGTGGGTGGTAGTGGTAATGCGGCACAAGAGAGAGAAATAGTCGTGGTGCATGCACTGAGAGTGGATGCGAATAAGAATTTGGTGGCAAGTAGTGGGAAGAAGCAGTCCGCAAAGGCAGCCAAGGATTTGGGGAAGTTGGATTTGAATGTGGAGTTCAGTAATGATGTGGAAGACCAGGCGACGGGGAGCAAAGGGAATGGAGCAAGAAACGGGGAGGAGGATAATATAGAAGGTAATGGGTTTTTCGAGGGTCTTGATGAGTTCTTGAGTAGCCTGCCAATCCTTTCGGTTGTGGGGGATGACAAAGTTAAGGCTAGTTAGAGGAGTAAGACTTCCCCTTTTTTACCGGGTTGTTTTTGTCGTAGCTGCTGTTATTTTGTATGTTTGTAGCATATTAATGATGTAGAGCTACCTTGGAAGTCTCTTAGGGCAGAACTTTTGGTTTTTTCATGTTGTCACAGAGTGAAACTTCACTTTAAGACAAAGAATCTTATGTATTTATTCATAATAATAGGTTCTTGTTCATCTCTAACATGGCTAAGTCGTTATTTTTTCTTGCTATCGATTATTTATATTCATTGTAGGATGGATAATTAATCTAAAAGTTAAACTTGGTGTAGACTTAACATTGGAAGACCTGGTTGAACTGAACCTGCCCTTGTTTATTGTTTCCTCTGTAATTGTATTGCTTCTGCAGATGCTTATGATGGAATTCCTCTGATTATTACTCACTTCTAGATGGCTTAAAGAATACAGAGTATTTTTTTTTTCATTTGAGTTTTTTATTGTTACTGTTTTCTTAATTCCTAGAATGTTACAGTTTTTAGTGAACTAGTGATACCTGTGATTTTGAATAGCGGTGTTGATAGATTCATATCAGTTGGCCAGGGATTCACAATTGGGTTATTATTTCCAAGTAGTAGAAACATGTGGGATTTACTCATTATAGTAACCTCCGTTCATGATCTCCATAACAGATAATTAAGAGTGAAAGATTCAAATAGCTTAGTTGTCTTATGCTCTTGCCTTTGATATTTGGGTTGGGATGACCCAACTCCTTCCATCCATGAGAAAAGGAATTTTCACATGAACAGAAATTCCTGGCCTTTCAAGAGTTCTATGGCTACCAGTAACATATGTGGTCAGTTGAAATGTTTAATTCAGCCAGTTTTGATTTTTATTTCTTTTGATAATGCTTCTGCTAAGACATGAATTTTAATTAGCATTGTTGCCATGTTATATGAATATGTATGAGATAACCCATGATTGCCTGACAAAGTGTTGATGAAATAGTAGATTTATTCTTGAAATGACCAAAGGACATATTGCCCTGGTCAGTGTTGTAAGTGAATTCAGTTGTGGATCACAGTTTCTAAATTGGATTATGTGTTCCTCTTGATTCCTATCCAAGTCAGCTGCTTAAAGAGTTTGTCGTACTTACTAGTAGATTGTGAAATGGAAGTTATTGATTGCTGTACATAGATTGTTTCCTTTTTCGTTTTCTCTCCAGGCTTTTATGTAAAATATTTTGTTTCCTTCTGGACTTTTAGGTGCAAAATAAATGTATTTCATTGTATGATCATTGTGCCTCATTCTACTCACCTTTATCTTGACATGGAATGGGGTTTGTGTTGGTAGTAACTAGTCAGTATTGTGCTTTGAGTAGAGTTAGCTTTCTATGCTTTACATATTCATTGTCTACATCTAGATTCTAGATGAGTTTTCAGCTCATATTGTGCTAGCAATTGATTTTGCAGTACTGAAATTTATGTCTATAGTTATCCTAATCTATTTGCTTATCCAAATATCTTTCTTATTTCATAAGCCATTTACCAAAGGCAATCCACACCGTTTCATGCTCATGACTTTATCTTTACATTCCGGATATATAGTCATTATTCCTTGAATATTATGATCTTCTTATCATCTCTCTAGACTCTAGAACTCATATCCAGTACCAGTAGTATAAGTACTTGATCTGTTTTATATGTAGCCAAATGCGGAATTGACGTTAGTTTTGTACTAACTTTCACCCCACATGTTTCTTAAGTTATGATTTAAATTTTAATCTCCTATTGTCCATAGTCTCTCTGACTATTTTTGGTCGTCTGAGTTGGAAGGCAGTTTTTTGTGTACGACAATAAACTGCAAACATTCAAGAATTGCTGAGCTCAGCAAAATCACTCTGTATTCATCTTTGTTTCAATGAATAAGATAACTCTGAACAGTGAGTTTTTCATAGCAGAAGTTCCAAACCAAAATCTTGTGACTGCAATTTTCATTTCCCATCAAGAGTATATGCAAAGAAAAGTATATCTAACTTTTGCAGCTTTTCAATAAAATATGAAAGTAGCAAATAATTTTCCCTGTTTTATATAATTGTTACAGCAGTGTATTCTGAATTAAATTCCACTATTTTGGCAGTTGGTGATTGTTTTCTATGCATGAAATCATATTGCAATGTGTTTTTAGTTATAAGTTTTTAGAGTTTGAACAAATTTAGCTTCGCGATTGGGCTGCTCCAGCGAGTAGTAGCTGTTTTAGCTTATCATGAAACCTTTTGAGAGTGGTTCTTCGATCATCAACAAAGCCAGAGCAGTCATGGAGCAACATTTGGAAGGTAAGCAAGTTTATAATTGAAGATTTCCAGATTGATGGCAGTGCTCTTCCTACAGGTATGTTGTAATGTGTTTGTGGAAATTATGGATCATGTTGTTTATTCAACTGTCTCATCTACTGAATGATATGGATTGTTCAGTTGATCATGGCAAAGGTCACCTTCCTTCCTTTCCCTGTAACTTCCCTTCCAACCATGCCATCCGCCATTGAGCTTTCTCAGTTTATGGTGACAATGGATATGATATGTGGTATTGTGATGTAAATTTTATTGAAAATGGTGATGACTGAAGACCTTTTATGAAGAACCTTATTAGTTCTTCAGCAAATACAAATATGTTTTTAGATATAGAAGCAGTGCATGGGCTTTATATAGCTAACTCCTACCCGAAACCCTAACTCGAATAAACGTGAAATAAAAGAAATTTAGAATTTTCTAATTAGAAAAAATGATCAAAACAATCTCCAAACAATTTTAGAACGCAAAATTATAACCTAGACATTTAACAAGTTGAGATATCATGTTACTTTAGCCGTCCAAGTTTCAGCCCAATCTGAGACATCGAAATCTGAGCCTGAAAATGTTCAGGAGGACTATCATATTGTAGTCACATTCGTGTGGTCTAGTAAGGGTGATATGCTATTGCACTCAACATTCAAGTACTTGAGCATTATTAGCTCCTGTTTTCCATTATATTAATTTGTATGATTATGGATTATTCAGATGGTTAATGCACTTATAATTCTGATTTCATAAGATTATTAGTCTGTTCATCATCTTGAACATATTAAATGTGAAGAAATTTCTATCCTCTTTATCATTTTTCATTTGTTTTGTCTTCAAGCAAATGGATTTGTGTTTCAGTTAGCTTAATAAACTGTTGAGACCATCAGAAACATATTACCAAACACATGTAAATAAGGTACTACTCTTACATAGTATAGAAATTATTCTTATAGCACACACTAGTTACTAATCACAATCCTTAGGTACACATAGTGACTACTTAGAGAGCACAAAAACAAACACAAACACAAACACAAACACAAACACAAATAAAACTTGCACAAATTGAACACTTACACCACACCACACCACACCACACAACAAATATAGATCCTGACAATGTAAACAAATGTAGCAACTCAAGGACTATTTGGGATGTCTTCAGGGAATTTGGGCTTTGGCAGGTCCTCAGGGGCATGTGGAAAAGACGGGATTTCAGGAAACTTGGGCAGTTCAACCTTTGGCAGTGGTGGCAGCTCAGGTTCGGGAAGCTCAGGTATCCCTGGCAGTTCAGGCACGGGAAGACCAGGTATCTCTGGGAGTTTTAGTTCTAGAAGACCCCGCCGCGATGCTTCCACCATAGTGTTGTAGCTCGTCAGTGAGATTAGGAGCAATGGGAGGAGGAGGACAAGGGCCGAAAAGCTGCGAAAACCCATTTTTGTGCTGCAGATGACAGGATAAGGCTTCTTGAGAATGTGATGCAAAGAGGTTCAAGTTTGCTGAGCTTTATATAGATAGAGCCAAGGATGTGGAGAATGGAGAGTTTTAGCAAGCAAATGGGTTGGTGGGAAGCTTGTGTGCTGGTGGTTCAACTCCTTACCTGCGTACATTACTTGCACTGATCACTTCCTGTGTGTCATGAAAATCCATTTCTTCTTTCCAGATTTCATTATCCGTATGTCACGAAAATCCTTATCATCTTTCTTGATTTTGTCATGAAAATGAATAAATAATGAAGAAATGATCTAGCCAGACAAGCAAGAACATTGAATGTAGTAAGGATTACAAGGCATGCAACCTGTGAACCAAACATTATAGCAGAATTGCAAGTAACCCTTTTCTGGTAGGCATAACATTTTGAATTTTGTTGAACTTTATGTTCTTTTTGGTAGATATCTGTTTTAAGTTTTGTTTTTCTTACAAGGTGTAATATATGTTCATGATGATTTTTATTTTTAGTGTTAACATATCATATGCTTCTTTAACTATTTATACAAATTAAGTTTGATCTTCCATTTTTTTTTTAATCAATAATTTTTCTATCATTCAATCTTATATTTTTCGTCCATTTTGTTAAAAAGTTGTTGATTCTGTTAAAAGATATGGTTCAATAATCCAAAATAAATAGAAACTAATTTAGCAAGATGTTCAGGTCAAATTTTCAAGTGGTATCCAAACTGCAACTTCCAAACGGACATGACATTACAATTTTCAGTCAAACAAAATCCCTAGAGTGAAACATAAAATTAACAAGCATTTCATTACATATAATGATACAACAATTTGGGTATTCCCAGAAATTCAACTTATTTCACCATCTACACAACTATAACTTAAGCTCACACATCACCAAAGATCATTATTTCTAATGTTCATGATGAACCAACAGAGATTATAAGGAAGATGATCAGCACCAAAACGATCGATTTTTAACTGCAAAACCAGTTTCCTTCTTGAAATTGCTTCCCTCGGGATCCATTGTCCATTTCTCAAATGTGCAGTTAACAAAGTCATAGTAGCCACCATGAAGGGACAGGATTCCTTTCCTCACTCTTTCTTCTATCCAAGGGTATGTGAGAAGGTTCAACAATGAATTGTTGATTGATTCCTACAAGAACGAGGAATAAGTTAGTGTCTTCAGTGTTTAGCAGCATATAAGCAACTCTTCATGAATCAAGCTGTGCCATGCTATATATGTTTTTGAGCTACTTGGACACTATCGATCATCGGTTGCATATATACCCTAAACTTTCATGTTGAGCTCCAAAGAGCGTAAGATAGGTGGTAATATGCACGAGGAAGAATTAGATTAATAATGAGACTGTTTGATGTGGGAAAACCATAGAAGGCGGTTTGTATTGTAGAGCGCAAGTTAACATGAAACTTTCAGAATAAGAGAAGAAACATCATTAGGTAGTTTTGCTAAAATAATTCATGTAGATGACCCTAAGATTACTTGGGAGTTGGGAAATGACTTGGCTGTTGTTGATGCTGTTAAACATACAGATATATTAAAGATGGTCTTTGAACAATTGAACCTGAATGGTCCACCTATCTATATACGAACGGCCATAAATTTTCCATAATGGAATCAAGTATATTAGTATCCGTTCAAGTCGAAGATATACAATTAAAAGCTCTCATTTTCTAACATAATGCATTCCATATTGAGATAACAATAAACCATTAGGCTCCAACTCGAATATTCAATTGGATGGACAGAAGAAAGTACCTTCTCACAATGTGTGCACTGCAGGTCAAAGCTTTGGTTGGAAGCAGCAGCTTTCGCTCTCAAGCTTGCTTTTTTCCCGACAACAACCCAACTTTTGATCAAGCCACTGAAAAGAAAATTATCAATGTGAGAAATATACTACAATCCTCTGAAACTGGAAGTCATAGTGCTTAGTAATGACAGTAAACGATTACTATAACAAATGGACAAGATGATGTTTTGCTTAATTGAACCTTGAATCTTCTCCGTCTTTCATGCTCATGAGTGCACGAATGCCTCCACAGCAGCTATGACCAATGATTAGTATATTTTCAACCTGCAGAAGAAACTATATATTAATACTAATTTTTGAAGATAAACATGACCCATGAAGCTAATCACAAAACAGTTTTCATACATGGTTTGACACTTTAAAGCCAAGAGTGAATCTTACTTGTTCTTATAGCATACCAACTCATAATCAATGGTTATGATTTCCCAAATATTTGAACTAGTTAGCATAAAATAACTACATGATTAATTTTCTTTGCTTCTGGCTTACTTTGCTTTTCCCAAACTAAAATTTCATTTTATTTTTATTATTGTTTCATATCCTTCAAATTGAGCTTATTTCATTGTCAGTAGCTGAAAAAAAATACTCAGCATTGTTTAGATTAACTCCTCATTCAGGATAGTTTCTTTCTGCAGTGCCTATTTTTACTTAGGTCCCAATTCATGGCAGGATATACGTAACCAACACCTTTAAGGATGGACTGCTCAAGAGACACAGAACCATTCTGCCACGGTGGAAAGGTACAAAATTAAAAATACTTACTTCAAGAGTATTTACAGCAAACTCCATGGCAGCATTTGTTTCTGAAGGTCCACGCTGTAAAAACACAAAAGGCAGAAGCAAGTTCAGATCTATTTTGTATTTCCTATAGAATCTATGTTTCACCATGAGACGTTTAAACTTTATCCATCATAAGGTAACTTGAAGCAAAGACTGGAAATCAATTTGTAAAATACCTCAAATGGAGGCACCAGATTCGCAACATTGCGAACCATGAAGGCTTCCCCTGGTTGAAATCCTAGGATGTTTGAGGGACAAACCCTTGAATCTGCACATGCAATCACCAAGAACTGTTCTTGAAATAGTCAGTTACAAGATTGCATTCAACACCAATTAGGATAACAAATTTAGAAATGCTTAAAATGCATGTATAACATACAATGAAAATTATCAGACTGGAAAAAACATAACTACCTTTGGTGCTTGAGCCTCTGCAAGATTTGCATAGTGTTCTGCTTTTTCCCTACTCAAAGAAGGCAAAATCATGTTATACGTTGAAAAGACAAAATGTTTTTTTTTTTTTTAAATCTGAACAACACAAGGACAGATTGCGCAGTACTTACAAGTAGATATGCTTTTTAAAACTTAGGAACCGTTGTTTCATGTCATCAAACAAATCGTGCCCATTTTCACTTTTTACCACAGCATCCATTTTGTTGTTTTCAAGTTCCTGGGTCATTCCTGGAGGCTCCCTTGATGCCTTCAATTCAAGACCAGGAAAGGCAGGATTGCTCCTGTGAAAACCAGAGCAGAAAATCATTAGCAGAATAGAACAAATACAAAGCGGGTGACTCAAACCAAACACAAATATGCTTATCTCTTAGGGTCAATCTTGAAGAATCCATAGGAGTGGTATTCTTGCTATGAATAGCTGCTCCAATAAATCACCAAACAGTATAAATTAGACGCTTTTGGCACCATAGCTTAAATCTTACCAACTACATCAATTCAACTACAAGAAGAGCTGTCCATGTAGTTGTGGCTGAAGCCGAGGGGTTATTTTATATTGATCACAAATGATGGATTTGTTTTGTACAAGCAAAGTTGAAAACTTGACATGCCTATTCCTGATTCAATTTAGACCCAGGTTTTTAATTTCCAATTTCGCATAAAAAAAACATGAGATACAACCAAAATGAAGTGCAGAACTACAAAAATATAGCCACTAAATTATAACAATAAAGAGGGACAAAGGGGCAAGTAAGAAGGTTAAGAAATCAACCAAACTATTTCCCTAAGAGGCATTTCCTCAAACACCTTGAGTGCAATCAATTACACTTAAAAATACATCTACAAAGCAGAGCAACTTACTTGAAAGAAGTCGATAACCTCAAATGGGTCGGCTCCATTTCCCCCAATTTCAGCTGGGAACCAAAGATCTGCAACAAAACAAACCAACAAAAAAAGAATGAAAAGACATCAAAACAAGACAACCCAGTTGGGGAGTCAGTGAAAGGAACTTACTTTCGATGTCCTCGAGACACTTCTGTGGAGATCCAAAGTAGGTGTTGGTGTAAGAGCGGTAGCCATTAGAGAGAATGTGGGTTTTGGGATCGGAGGTGAAGAGAGAGAAGAGAGAAGTGGCGAGGATATAGCTTCGGTGTCATCAAAGTAACACTTGTTCTCTGACCTCTCTTGTCTCCCACAAAAGCGGAGAAAACAATGTGTTTTCTCTGAAAGTGTTCTGTTTAATTTTGGAAGTTGTCTGTTTTTCCAGATGTGAACACTTTTGCTATGTGCTTGCTTATCATTGGCCCAAATGTTCTATTTCTGGTCAATGTATGCATTTGATTACTGTAATTAAGATCTTGGACAATGGGACACTTATGTAATGTTTTAGAGCTAATTTATTATAGTGGTCACTAAAATGTTTCTTTTTTGCTAGGGTTTTCCTTTAATGTTCTTAATTAATTTTTTTTTTTTGGAATAAATAAGATAGGCTATTATTATAAATTATAATAATTGTGTTTTTATTAGAGTTGACAATTCGTGTCGTAACACGAACATGAAATAAAATTAGAGTGTTTGAGCTCACACATTTTGTATTCGCGTCGTGATCATGTTGGACCTCCAAAATCTACATACACGATCAATTAGTCGTGTTGTGATGTGTCTAACACGCTCATTTAATGGTATAATTGTATAGCATTTTTAATAACTCGCCAAAATTCCAAACACGTTGATTCTATTATGCATAATATGTTGGGTTGTGTTCGTGTCAGTATGATCCTTTTCTTTGATCAGATGAGCTACACAATAAGGGGTAGCTCTTTCCTTTTAACCCAAACCCCACCCTACCCGACGGAATGGAAATCGAACCCACGACCTCCCACATAGAAGTGTGTGTCTTGACCATTGTGTCATCCCCTAAGAGACTGTCAATATGATCCTTTTAGTCACGGTGTTTTTTTTTTTTTGAACGCGTAAAAAAATCTTTATTAATTCAGAAAGGTAGGTTTTCCCGATACAA
>JAYMTK010002334.1:0-14105 GCA_036897405.1 Pelargonium myrrhifolium | reverse complement strand
ATTGTGTCCTAAGAGCAAGGCGGTGACTGGAGGCTTTGTGTGCAACGACATCGCGAGTGGATTGACCGTGTAGGCTATGAGAGGTAATAGGTGTTGTCGTGGTATTGCGGTGGAAAGGGGTGAGCGGGAGGACGAGATTGCGAAATCATGGTGCTTGGATTAATATTTATGATGATAATGATTCCGTTTGATGGGAGTAGAAAGTCCCTCAGGAAATTGATAATGATCAAATTTTGTTTCGACAAAGTTTCATTAGCATGGACAAGCAGAGCAAAAACGGACCTTTGTCACTGGAATTGTCAATGGGGGATGGTCGTGTACCAATGACAATTCGTGAGGCGCTTTCATAGCTCAAGAACCAGTGTAGGGAGTGATCCGATTTGGGTCGGGTTCGGTTTTGGAGCTGGATCTAGAGTTCACAGATCCAGGAGGTGTCATGCATAGTCATTCATTCAGAGAGGGATGCTTAGTTAGTATGAGACAAGTTTTAGGGGGAACGCCCTTGTCCAGCAACACAGGTCTGTGGTGACAATACTAGTGTTGGCCTTATCACGATCTGGGATACATAGGATTTAATGTACTTAAATTCATTATTGTACCCATATTGTTACTCCTTTAATGAAGTTGTGATTTAGCACCTTAACCCTAAAAAAATAATGATATTTTTTGAAACTTGTATTTGTTTATTTTTGGGAAAATCATTTGGTTTAATTCTGTTTGGATCTGGAAGAAGCATAATAGAAGTCAAGCTCTCTTTAACAAGTTTGAACCAATTGAACGCAACAAGAAAATAAAATGTATTGTTTGGATAATTTAAAACTTGATTTGCACGGAAATTTTGTAATATTATTTTTATCCAAGATTATTTTAAACCAAATAGTATTTCTATTAACATCAATGAAGAATTAAAACTCTATTAAAAACATATTTGACATAGATTCAAATATTTTAATATGAAAAAGTTAATTCGTGGATCTCATATGTTTAGAATAATGACCGACTATCGTATAATTAGTTGAAACTTTTATTGTATCAACAAACTTCCAATAGTGAAAGACAACAAAATTCAACATTAAAAAATCCATGAAATAGGAAACAAGCTATATAAATAACATGAATACTAAAATATGACTTAAAACATAATAACATGAGAAAAATTTATCTATTTGTAGTAAAGATACTTTCACAAATTAGCATAGTGGATGCGGAGATGATAATGTGTTTACGAGTTGGTTAAACAAAATGTGTAAATAGTGATAATGAATCCAACAAAAAAGTATGTTAAATTTGTGTTATTTATGCAATACAGGGTAATACGAGAAAAGAGTATTGAACCACTACCTATCAATTTGTTGGAGGGTAATTCCCCTCAAGGCCTCTACCACAAGAGGTAATCTATGTACACATTGTGAATGTTGCAAATCAAATTCACACAAGAACATGTGTGAGCAATGTATGATATGACCAATATTAATATCATCTTAATCCTAGTCCATTATAATTAAGATTAAAATTATATGCAAAAACAAAACCAAAAAAACACTACGTCTTGTGCTTACGAATGAAAAGCATAATATGCGGCAAAAGAGGTATTAGCAGAAGCACAAGCAATAGGAGAAAAAGAAGAATAGCATAGCAAGTCCATTTTGTAGAGCTCTTTTGGTACTCCCTCGCCTCTTGAAGAGTCTCCGTCCCTCGACTCACGAAGGAGCTGGCGTGCGCCACGTGGCTTTCTATGTCATTCAATTGTTGCCCCTGCGCCTCCACCAGTGCCGCCATGTCCAAGAACACTTGGTGCAGTTCTATCAAGTTCTTCTCTATATCCTTCACCGCCTCGTGTCTTTCTTGAATCTCCGATATTGTGTCCATCATCTCTCCTCTCCCCTGTTCTTGTATCGCCTTTTGCAAAAACCTCTCGCTCTCTCCGCTCGCAATCAACTTCTCTATCAACTCATCGTCCGCTTTTTGTCCTGTCACCGTGAAGTACCTTCTCTCCACCGTTTCTTTATACTCGTCCGCCATTTTGGCTCTTAGTTTTTGAAAATCGTCCATTTGGTCCTTGAGCTTCTTCCCTAACCCGCAAACCACGGAGGTCCTGGTTCTGTCCGCTGACGAGCCAAGGCCGCACCCAGGAAGCTTCCTGTGCTCGATATTGGAGCGTTCCAAAGCCTCGAGCTTGCCTTTTATGAGCTTCACTCGTTTGAGGACGAGCTCCACTTCAGAGTCCATCCTGGCGCGGACCTGTTTCATTTTCTTGGCATTGTGGACGGTCTTGCTCTCTTCGTTAGATTCTTGCAACTTTTTGTAAAGCTTCTCCACTTGTTTCATGTCTTCTTTAACGCTCTCGATGTCTTCGAAGAACTTGTCGAGATTGACCGTCTCGTTTCCGGCCTCCATGTCGTCCAGGTGCGCCTGCTGCTTCAGGTCCTGGTACTTCTTGAAAGAGCTCGAGAATAGATCATTCATCTTGGCAAATCGATAACAAAAATGACTAGATTTATGTTGCTGGTCGGCTTCCCGACTATACTTTGGGCGTCACCTTCACCCTCCTCTCCGACGTAAATGGCGTGGAAGCGGAGGGATGAGGCCTACGTTTCCGAAGGAAGAAGAAATGAAAGGCCTTAAACGAAAGGGTTTAAGGTTTTTTCTTCTATTGAGATGGGGAATCCAAGACCAGCCAAGCTAAACGTGAAAACTAGTTTCAATTCTTGTTTTATGATTTTACCAACTCCACATTTTCTTCTTTGCTTCACAAGTGGCCTTTAACCATTCTCTCACAACCTTGACTCGGTCGTCTTCCCCACCAACCATCAAAACTATCAAACCTATTTTAGTGTCATTTCCAAAACTCTAAATTCGTTCATACAAATGACACCTATTTGTTATCTCAACTTTAACGAACACGCAATCAACTGTAACGAGCAAAAGCTCGAAACTTTGCTATAGTTTCTACTGAACTGCAAGAAAGCGACGCTAGAAATTCAAGTTAAGTACAATTCCTATTCTTTTCCTTTTTACATCCCCTGTGATCTAACAATACGGTTGTCATATAATATAACTTCAAACTGCAGGCCATTATCGAGGTATTTTCCACGATTTACATCCTATAATACTATAATAATTTGGCATGCGCTCACTCGCACCCTAATCCTCTTCTTTTATATACAGGGCCTGAAGAAATGTAATGCTGATATGAATGAATTTACAACAAAAAAAACTGTCCGCACCTTTGACACGTCTGTGTTTCGTTCTTCATAAACAGATTCATCGATCTATACATTGTCTGATGGAGAACCTGGAGCTTTCAAAATAGATAGAGTCGCGGGTTGATTCTCATCTGCACTGCACCCAGGTGCAGCACCATTGGTAATAATTTCACCGGTATCATCATGTCCGCCTTCATGTGCTGAACTTCCGTTGCCAACTGAGTTTGATGATCTCTGCTGTTCGAGATACTCCTCGGTGGCATTGTGAAGCAACTTCATCGTGCTGCCTGGATCAGAACGGGGAGAAAATTCTTCCTCCCGCTCTGGCTGGATATTCAGATCAATTTGACCTTTGAAAGGTGACGTGGTCGATTTTATCTTGTTAGGGTCATCATCAGCCGAACCCTCAGTGACCGTTTTTTTCTGGTTTGGACTACTACTATTTCCTGTGCAGCTACCCACCAGGGTGTCATCCTCCAGCAAATTTTCAGCTAATGGTACCTGCGGCGGGCTTTTGGGTGTAGTTTCCGCTTCTTTTTCTGATTGTTTCTTTTCACGCCGCAACATTAGGGTACGGAAACGCCGCTTGACTGTTAGGCACACATTACATGTGCATGTATGTTTGTGTTTGGGTCCCTTCCCACTTGGAGGCTGAATACACACAATGCATGAACATCCAGGTCTATGCCGGGGGTGCTTGGTCGTGGCCTGGCTTGGTAGGATTGCCTCTCCCTCTCCCTCTCCCTCTCCTAATATTGCTAGGTTTGCAAGAGTGTCCAATCCCTCTGAAACTTCAACATCATCTGGGTCCTGTTTGGCAGCCTTCATTTTCTTAGCAGCTGCCCAAACACAATCACACAAACCAATTGCAAATTTGGCATATTGGGAACAAAATACAAGTCACGATTTTAACCAGACTTTAAGAGAATTTCATTGCGGAAAATAAAAATATCTATTTAAGTATCGTAACATATTGTGTCACGTGTTTTGTTTTTTAAACGACAAATTGCGTCGCGAATCGCGTCAAGCTTCAGTTTGGGCGCAACATAGATAACAGCATTAAAAATCTGCTGTGGTATTCTAGGATGATCTCCGCATGTGAGAATATAAACAAAAGAATGTTTCATGTAAGTCTTACCTGAATTACAGGATGGTAGCAGATCTTCAAGCTGTTCTGAGGTCAATTCTTGAGCTGCTGAACACATAGACCTGGTAGCACAGAAAATATGAACGATTTCAAATGATGCCATAACAGAACTTTACAATGTTTCATTCCTTTTCTTAATAGAAAAAAGAAGCGTATAATGGAAGGGTGTAACCATATGAGAACACACGTCACAGCCTATAAGTAAAATAAAAGGGTAAACTCTCAACTGAATACGATAATAATGAAAAATGAATCAAGTTGCATAAATCGACTCTTTTAAGGGAATCTTTCCTTGTGTTAACGACATCACGCTCAAGTCGATAGTTCAAATAGCTAATTAAGGAAACCAGGAATACAAAACAGAAATTAGCACAGTAGACCTTCAACTTATTATTCACATCGATCCCTCTTAAACCATATTTGCAGCCAGCAGGAGTATAAATGAGTATAACTGCTCAATCGTTCCCACTTAGAAAGTGAGGTATAGCGGGCTAAAAGAGGCCAACAAGAAGAGAGAATATGCAGAGATGAAAAAATTCATGCTGCAAGAATCAAAATAGAAGCTCATAGTGGTACCTTTCTGGGTCCCAAGAGTTGTCAGAACAGATCCATCTTGGGGGAAGGAGAGCATCCGCAGGCAATTTGCGCCACTTATAACAATCCTCACACTGAATCCATTGAACCTTCTCACTGAAAAATGAAGCACAAGCCTGTACGTCATATGTCTAAATATCAAGTAACAAGTTTTTAAAGGGAAGAGTGGAACCCTCCTCGTAAGAGTAATACAAGTGTAGCGTACCATAACCCTACTATTGAAGTTACGAAATTAATCAGTTGTCAATCAAAATAACTAGCATCTGCACATGTTTTCCACTTGTTCAGACATCTGCTTTCCTTTTTTGAAGAAAACTATAAAAGTGGAAAGAAATATCTACTCTGTTACACCAAGGATACTGATTTAGATAAATGGATAAAATTTTGCTAATTAAATTTAGTCCGAAACGCAAATTTAGCGAACCACTTTATAATCACAATAAAAGATAAAACACATTATTTAGTGCACATAATAGAAAAGGAAAAAAAGGCATATGGAGGTTGAATTAACTTCAAGAAGTTATAGAACAAATAGTTATCCCTACAACAGCACCACTACACAACCTCAATATTCAAAACAACTAGCAAATTTGACTCCTATCTTTTTTCTTATTGATTTTTTATAATACATTAAAAATGTATGCAAAGTAGAGATAATGGAAACACTCAAGTATACTAAAAATGCATACAAAGGTATAGCTAATAGAAACACTCAAATACTCTGAGCAGTCAAATACAATTAACTTACCCCATATTGTCAGCTGCAAGAATCGTTGGCTTCCCAAGTACTGGTGCGTCCTGCCATAACAAACACGCAAGGCATACAAACCATTATAGCCATAAAATGGCCACATAAACACTGATTCTAGTGGGGAGGATACTGGGTCAACTAGAGCATGGTTACCATAACAAGTGACGTTCCGGGACGTGAAACGCTAGCGACCCGAACCGATAAATCGGCGTTCCGATTTGACAGAAACGTTGTATGAAAACACTAACAATTTCCCAGCATAATCACTTATACGACATTAATCTTTCTCCACTTCTCCTTCTCCATTGATTGTGTGCCAAATTTGAGCGAAAAATCAAAACAGAGGAGGAAGGCGGTGAGCGGGTGAGAGGGAGAGTAAATTGTTGTGTAGGGTCATTGGTTTTTATTAGGGTTTTAATTATATTAATTAATAATATCAAATTAGTTTATTTAAATACAAATATTATCAAATCAGAACTAAAATACATGACTTAGATGATAGATAGCAGTTTTGTGTTTCAATTTTAAAGTCAATCTAAGTCTAACACAATTGAAATTTTAAGTTTAAATCTAGCTATTATTATTATTTCTTAAACTAATATTCCATGTTCCGAAATGAGCTTTCCAAAGAAGCCTACCCCCAACGTTCCGAACTATAAATATCTAACGTTCCGCGTTCCCGTTCCGCATATGGACAAAACATTGACACAGTAAAACAATATAAAAGTTTTAAGACATTGGATTTCAAAAGCCGGGTAATTTTGGATGAAAGCACAAATGCAATAGTTTTCTAGACAAGATACAAAAGTACTGACTACTTCCCTAGCAATATGACTACTTCATGCTTCCAGAAAAGAACCAGGTAAATGTGACATAATATAAGTGTAGAAGATCATTGATGAGTTTAGCAAGCATCAAAGGAACATATACAAGTGTACCTCGTATTCCTCAAACTCAAAGCCTTCAATTACTACAACAGTAGGAATGTGGTCAGGAGGAGGCCGCAGCAGTCCTTGGGCTTCTTCCCAGGTTAGCTTCAGCTCTATCAGATCTTCATTTTCAATTCTTAGACGCCTACTTTTCGGAGACAAGGCACTGTTCTTCCTCTTCCTAGGGATAGAAGATTTCGCTCCAAGTGCTTCCTTTGCTATATATCCTGATTTATCTACTTTTGACCATGAACTAGGATCTGCCAATTCAACCTGGTTGACAGATAAGTTAGGTGATCGTGATGCACCTTTTAAAGGGAAATGAAATAAACTATTTCACTATTTTTAGATTTCAAAATACTAACATCTCCATGTGTATAAACACCATTTCCGGTTTTAGTTTCATTGTCCTGTCAATAGAAAGTATCATGAAAATCATTATCGCATGTAGGATAAATAGCCAAGTAGACCAAAACAAGGAGCCATATATAACAATATGCTAAATTTTCAAGTTTAAACCAAAATGTTTCTAAAAGGACACAAAAAATGATGCCATTTTCATATTATTTCTGTACAACACGCAAATCTAGCCTGTATTAATACTAGGTTGTTTGATAAATCATTCTCAAAAAGGCCTAGTTTGTTCATCCCCTGATTACTTGGGCTCAAGAATCTCATGCCATTCTTCTTTCTGCAGCATAAACCACACTAGAGTACTGCTATAAAAAAAAACACTAGAGTAACAAAAGTACATCAAAAAGGTATTAAACGGCATACTTTCTGAAATTTGATCAACAATAAATGATGATATGAAAAAAAAAAAAAAAAAAAAAAAACTAACCTAAAAGGTTGGGAGGTAACTAAATATTAATTGAAGATTAAAGTACTGCCACAACTACATGCTTGTCGGAATGTCATGAACAGATATATAAATAAATTAACTTCATGCAAACCTCTTGAATATCCATTTAACTTAGACTTTAGCATGTACTAGCATATAAATATTTGGTCATTTAAAAGAGCAAACCTGATCAGATGGCGTAGCAGAAGCCTTCCTGAATCCCATCACTAATTTTCCTTCAGGTTCTAACCTACTAAATGTTACTGTGGAAACAAAATACTAACTCTCAGTTTCAAAATAAAACTGCTCAATCAATACAAGCATTTAAATCTTTTAGACCAAGATGAGCTCATTCAAAGAAAGTTGACCAAAAACTGAACAGAAAAATTAACCCTGGATACAAGAACACACATTTTGTCAATGTCATATTTCAAGAAAGGCTTGATAAGGTACTTCTTTTATCCATCAATATCAAATATGAATTGCATACCTATGTCACCTGCTTGCAGTTGCATGGACTGGATGCAAGGAGTAACACCCTCCAAAACATACATCCTGCTATTATTGTTGGGCCAGAATCGAAATTGAAATATCCATTCCTTTCCTTTGGCATCCTGTACTTTAAGAGGCAATCCTTCAGGCTGGGAAATTGGTGGAAAGTAGGCCTGCATATTATCACTTATGATTATCATGGCAAGAAAATCAGGAATATGAGAAGCAATAACTACCATGCAAAATTTAGTGAGGATCAACTGAAAGTGAATGGTCAACAAGACTCCTAAAAATATGCAGAGAGCAATATTTCATCTGAAAGTCACTTTAGTCCTTGTAAAGTGGAAAATGAACATACACTGAGCACACGAGTGTTTGAATAAATTGAACCAACGTGATTGCACAGAAGGCCATAGTAACAAGTACGACATTTGTCACAAGGAAAAAGCTTCAATAATAGTGAAAATAACATCTAAATAATTGAAATGTAGATTTTTCTTTCTAATTGTTAAATATACTACATTTCAGTTAACGGTTTAACTTTTTTCTCATTATGATTATATACCTTTTAAAATTCGTTACGGAGTAAGACTGACATTTAAGCACCCACCACTTTAGCCGCTATTGAAGGAAAAATAATATATAAGAGAGCTCATAGGAAGACATAAACTAACCATAGTCCATATATGCAAAATACATACTATAATGGGGAAAAAAAGTAACATAATATAATACACAATTTAAGACATGTAATGATTTACAAGGAAACTGTCAGTGTCAGGTCACAACTCTCTGCATTCAAACATTGAAAAGTTGTTAGCATGAAAATTAAAGCATTCCCACATGATATGGCAGTATTCCAAGCACTGTTCCGACAATGAACCATTTTTCCAGTGCGCAAATAAGAATAATATTGTGCATATAAAAGGGATGAACAGATGCACTGTTGAAATTTTATTATTAGGATTCCTAGAATTTCCCTTCCCTTGATCTCTCTCTTCCATGAACATATTTGTAATAAACTGCTTTAAAGCACATAAATTTATGGCTAATTATACAATTTATTTTTTAAAAAAACTTCCCACAAGATCATAAGCAAACCAGTTGGGAACAAAACCATTCCTAGGACTCCAAGACCTAGGTGGCGCATTGACTGGGGCTGTAAAAGCTTCTGAGTTGCATGATGAAAACAAAGATTACAATCCAAGTAAAAGAAGCATGCTTAATTTGTCAAGGACTCTTTGCCTGCCATGTTTTTCTATCTTCTCTGGGAATTTCTTTTTGAGTTTCAAGAAGCCAAGGATATTTATCAACCACAGAAATCATCAGTGTTATATACTTGGATGGTGAATAGTTTACCACAATATGTACACATATCAAGATCAGTGAAAATGACTTAGCCATATCTACTATCTGATGTACCCAGCTTAAAATAACAGAAATGCTGACCAAAGTAAAAATTTACCTCTGCACATTTTTTTGGCAGCACTAAACGCCCAATCCGTCCAGCATCACTGGCACTAAGCATTTTCTCAAACAGAGGGGTGATCACAGAATTAGAACTTACATGTGATTAAGGTTTCATCATATTCAAAGTTTAATAAAAATGTATAAGGAAAGAGGCTTTCATGTCGAAAGACATGCATAACTTCAGATGTTAGAAAAAATATATAAACAAAAGAAACATAAGGATGATAGAGATCATGAATTCAGAACTGGAAGCCCCTAAATATCATAGTAAACAAGTAAACTCTAAAACTTCTATACAATTCACAAAATTTCAAGATATCAGGAAAACCTTATAGAGTGAAAGGATACTCTCCTGAGATTTGCATTAGTTCTTGATCTGTTATCCTGGGCCAGTATCGAGGAAGTAATTGGATTCTTGCACGGGGATCTACTCGAGACCTTCCATTTCGAGCTTGAGTTTCACCAGATGAGTCAACTCCGCTCTGTAGATTACCATGTAATGGCTTTGCATGTGAAGCTGGAAGGGTTGGTCGTGAATGATTTCCACATACTCTCATTTGACCATTTGTTTCATTTGCTGATATATAAGGTACAGTTAAACCAAACTGAGGTGCAGATGGATCCTCCTTTAGGGAAGAGGATTGTTGAGAAATATTCAAACATGAATTACGTTGTTCCTCGCGTTTGATACCTATGACAAAATGGCACATCATATATTTCAATCACCCTGTTTCTTGGTTTGGTAAACCATCTTTACTGCGCAGAATTAAGCAGGAACATCACTAGTGATCGTCATCTCTTTCAATAGCTGAATAGCATACCATATTGTACGGAAAATGTAATGATACCTGTTTTACCATTATTATTATATATATCTGGTGCGCCGAAATTCAGGCTTCCGTTCATAAATCTTTCAGGAAATTCTTCAACTGTCTTCTTTTCCAATGAAGAGGCATGAAATCGTTCACTGGCATTAAATCTGTCGGCACCTGCTGATATATCAATTTCATATGACACTCTTGGGTGCATTTCAGGCTGAGGCACAGAAGAACTGAATAAATTGGGTGCTTGCCGCCATGGCACGGGTCCTGATCCAGCCAACTGATTCCAGTTCTTCATAGATGGATCTTTAAGCCTCTCAGACAGAGGAATGTGAAAAATGAGAGAAGGCGGCCATGCTGGATTTGGTGTCTGGGATAAAGCATGCATATAAAGTTCAAAGCATTTTCATTCTCTCTTATGATGAAATGAAAATATTTATGAATTAAACATGCTTTAAGAAGCAAATGACTGTAACTTCTGATGCAGGAATTATCTAGTAAAGATGCAATAGTTAGGAAGCACTCCAAACAGATGGAACGCTAGCAATGTATTTGTTTATCTTTTCCCTTACATGTTCAAAACCAATTTAGGTTGTCACAAAGTTTACTGTCATGAAACATTAGCTTTGGAAACAAGTCGCCTAAATATATGAATATCAACCCAATTAAATTGTAATTACAAAGCAGCTTAAAAGGAGTAAAGGAGAAAAATATAACCAAACCTAAACCATGGCACGACGAATATGGGAGGAAGAAAACATATACATGAAAAATAGAATATTAAACATTTACTTTGTGACAGCAAAATCCATCCCTACCAAAAAGAAATTCTTCCTTGCACACGTCAGGCACTCAACTCCACCAGGATCCAGCAATACATACACATGGGTTGAAATAATACATCCACAATGAATCCGCTGCAAAGGTTTAACAAAAAAAAGATATATAATATGAAGGTTGTCTGTTTCATATTGACCACAAAACATAAGGCATATAATGAACTAGAGTATATTCTGCAGACCTTTCCACAAGATTCACAATTCCTCCAACCAGATTCATTTGAATGAAAAGTTTCACAGAATCTTCCCTCCTCGTATGTAGAACTACAGTAAGAGAAACAGTCCACTTTACATCACTGGAGTAGAAAAAGAAAGGCAACTAGCAGAACAATAATAGTACTACTGCATTATCTTGATGTTCCAAATTTATCGGAACTTAAATAAAGGACATGTTCTGGAGATGAATTTCACACTTTACGATAAAAACTGCCACCGCAAACAACCAACTAAATATACCACCCCAGCGAACAAGGTAAATTTATTAACTCATGCAGTCATGCTTAAGTTACAAAGAAAATGACCTATCATATCTTGGCTGCAGAATGGCCAAGTAGTATATACATACATGCTATTTGCCACAAAATGAATCTAAAGTGAAACAAACAATAAAAGAATTTAAATAAATAAATAAAAGTGTGTTGTTTCTGGAAACAACAAAGGCCATCTCAAAGAAGAGCTCAATCACAGGTAGCCACTCTATATAAAACTGTACTTAGAGCAGTGGAGAGTTCAGTTTCAAGTAAGATTGAAGCAGGTCTGATTAAGCACATTCTTCATTGTAAATTTGTCAAGAAAGTAAAGTAGTGATAATAATTACACTAACTCAGTGAAGAGATAGATGTTATGACTAGTCATAAAAACTAATTTAGATTTCATATTAAAAGGTCCATAGGATCGAACAGACACTAGATTGTTTTCTATCTATTAAAATAATGCAACAAATATCTTTCCTCTAAATCAAAATTTCTATTCTTCTACCCAATGGGGGTGGCGCAATTGGTTAACACAGGCTTGCGTGAGTGGGAAGAGGTCTCGGCTTCGATCCCCACTCAACACACTCTTGGAGAGAGGTGAAATCCTTAACATGTGAACAAACCTCGAATGGATGTGGTCAAACGGCTTAAAGATGGGCCCGCTATGGAACCCCATGGTTTAGACTTTAGACCCAAAAACAAAAATTATATTCTTCTCAGTTCCCATCGCATTCAAATAATAGGCATTAATTTCAGGTTTTCTAGATGATTCAATTCTCAACACACCTCAAACAAACAACAAAAACAAATAAATCCATAAACCTGTACCATCTTTCCCACACACAAAAGCGCAGAATCTCCATCTTCCAAACTGCTACATACAAATAGCCATAAACAAAACTAAAACACAAACTCCACGCACTAAATTTGTAAATTTCCACCACAACTACTCCTCCGAACTACATAACCTCACATTCAAAAGCAAAAAAAAAAAAAAATAGAAAAAAATAGTAGCAAGGTAGTGAAGTAGTGAGCAGAAGTAAGAAAATGCTTACGCGCATCGGTCGCAGAGGTCGGCGCAGTCGCCGGAGTGCAGGCGCCAGCCCTTCCTGGGCCTCTCGGGCTTGAGGTTAGCACACTCGGAATTGTAGCAGACTTTGGAGGAGGAGGAAGACGACATCGCGAATCGATCGGAGCCGCAGCTGAAGTCAAAGCAGGTAGCGAAGAAGCATAAACCCTAGAGCTTGAGGGTGGGAATGGTGGTGGTTGCGTCTTGATCTGTAGTCATGGCATGGGACTGACTGAGCTGTGAAAGGGAGTGAAGAGAGGAGGGTTTTAGAGAGAGAGAGCTAGCTAATTTATATTTATATTTTATCTTTATGAAAAAAGAAAAAGAGAGAGAAAATGAGACATTTGTGTGCGTTGTGTGATCTGTGGGTTTGTTATGGGTCAATTTAAAAACATGTCAATTTGTTTTCTGTTTTGAAGTCGTCGTTTCTCTCTCATACCTGTAATGTAACCTCCTTTATTTTTCTTTTTTCTTTTTCGGTTCATGTCGTCGCTAAAATAAATGTTCACATTCTAATTAATTACTGTATGTAATAGCAGCAATCGTATTAAATAAGTTAGAGTAATGTATTAGACTTTATCAAGTTTCAACACATATGACACCCTTTAATAATTGACATTATGATATCAATTTTTTTATAAATAGATAGGAGATTTATAATATATAAAGATGCAAAGGTATGTGTTCTATGCTATTTTTTTAATAGACAAATATTATGCTCTCTTTGTACTAAGATGACTGTGCTCTTTTTTATTTTGAAACCTGTTAAGGAGAATTTAGTTAATGTGATATATTTACTCTTATATTCTCATGCATATGTGTTTTAACAATCTTAATGGATACTATCTAATTTAGCATAGAGATGTTAATGATAATTCATATTATAATTAATTTCTTAAAAAAGAAAGAGAATACTAATTTTAAAACAAAATACAAAACACCCAAAGCCAAGGTAAAAACACGTTTGGGTACAGGGGAGTATAGGGATGTCTAGAATTTTGGGAGATTCGGCTAGGATTCCTACCGTGGTTTTCGTGAAGGGTGGGTGGGGCCGAAAGGGAGGACACGGTCCAATGGTGGAGGGGGGATGGATTATGGGGGTAGGATTATCTTCTTGGGAGGCGCTGTGTGAATGGATTAGTGGAAAAAGAGGCAAGTGGGAATGGTGGATTGAGGGGAGGGAGGATTCTACAAGAAGGAGGGTTGGGGTGTGTATCGGATCATGGATAGAGGGGTAGGGGAAGGAAGAGGGTGTAGGGGAGGTCTGGTGGAAGGCGTCTTTTGGAAAGAATGTGGCTTTTTGAAACATAGGGACGAGAAGGGGGGATGTACGAAGGAAAGCGGTGGCTCGGGGTGGGGGTAAGTGGGACGAGGCCTATGAGTAATCGGATCGAACCCTGTGGTAGGGCGTGGGTGTTTGTGTGACGGTGTTAGAGGAAGGCGTATAAGGTATGGTTAATCGGGCGAATGTTG
>JAYMTK010002333.1:0-14105 GCA_036897405.1 Pelargonium myrrhifolium | reverse complement strand
GACCAAACTGGTCGATTTTTGATAATTGGGGGACCAAAAAGGTAGTTTAGCCTTAATTATATTATCATTATTATGACATATCAATACAAATCCTGAATCCAATAGGTCACTTTGCTCTTAAAAACTCGTTTGAGTGAGTATGAATGAAATTTAATGTGTCGTCATCACCTCATTGATTGGTTTAACCGCAATCAAATTATAGTCATTAGTCTAACCAATGAGATTTTGTCACTCCATTAAAATTCACTCGTATTCATCCCAGTGAATTTGTGAAAACAAAGTCTTGGTAAGTATACAAGGAGGCACTAAATTTCAAGATTCAAACATTTTAAACGTGTGTCACAATCTTATTGATCACTTAATTTAACATAATTTGTGGCTTAAAATCTTACTATATATAATGTATTGTTGACATTGTATCATGAACTGGTTATGAACTTTACTGAAAATGAAGGTAGTTGGACCTATTAGTATTGGGTCTTGCTTGGAGATGAAGGTTGTTGAACACCAGATAGAGGTTGGTATGTAGTTGTTCAGTGTCACTTTCAAGTTGTAATGTTCAAGATACTTGATTATATTTTACTTAACTAAGTGAATTAGACTATCATTTATGCAAATGTGTTTGGTAATTTTAAAACTAACTATAGTATAATTTATCACTTGCGGAGAAAAGTTATCGAACTGTTAAAAAGTATAATTAGTTTTAGTCATTAGGTTTATATTTTAAAAGTTAACCTCACTCGAACGGCTGAATTATGGATTAACCTTCAGAAACCAGTTATCGATACTTAGCAGACCAAGTGTTTAAAGTATCAAGTTCGAGTCTCATCATGGAATTGTCGATATCGCAAAGCAAAAGAAAGCTTCCGAAAACCAGTTGATCCCAGTAGGCACTCCACAATGCCCCGGGATGTTTGAAGGGTAGTACAATTTAAATTCAATCAAATTCAAATTTGATTTGATGAATTTTAGATTTATTTTTCTTTAAAATATACAGATCAGATCAGACAAAACAAATCCGTTCATTTTACACCAAAAGTCTTAATTTTATCCGATCCGAACTCTATTAAGATCGAACTTGTATCACCCTTTGTTAATCCAAACCCGATCCAAAATCGGAACCGTCTCCTCTAATGTTTACAATATTTTCGAGAAACTAAACCTTAATATTACATGGTTTTTTTGGTCTAAACCATGGAGTTCCAGAGCGGACCCACTATTTGGCGATTGACATATTTAAGCCGTTTGACCACACACAGACTAACCATCATTCGAGGTTTCTTCACATGTTAAGAATTTCACATCTCCTCAAAAGTGTGTTGCGTGAGGATCAAAGTCGAGATATCTACGTGCAAGCCTATTTTCGCTTTGCACGTGGCCCATGCACAGGTCCAATCAATGCCTTGTGCTTGAAGGATTTGAACCCGAGACCTTTTACCATGTAAAGAACCATCTCAACTTAAAGCTTAAGCTGATGCCTGATAGTTGAAGACCCAATAATAATTTTATACTCTAACCGTTTATGTTAACCAATTACGCCACCCTATTGCGTGTATCACAAGATTTGCAATATTTTATGATGACTTTGTTTAAAGCTGGTTTTAAGCTAAAGTTATGAACAAAATGTCAAACAAAAAAAGCTAGACATGGTTTGTGGTGACTAAGAGCCTGCAAGATGATTTAACTTTCTGGGTCATCAAAATTGAATTCATTTATATGGTGATGTTGATGTGCCTTTTGTGTTCCATTTCTGGTGAATCATCTGTGCATTTCCCACAGACAATTAGTGCAAAAAAGAAATTGTAAATACCCACATCACTAGTAATTGCTAATAAGGAGTGACAGAGATTCTTGCATGAAAATGGAATACACTACAATAAAGAGAGATGTATTGGAACCATTACAGATGGAGAGTTGGTTTCCATGAATATGCACAATCATGCATCATCCATGCATTGTACTATCTTTTTTTTCCTGCCTTGATTAGCCTTGGACACATAGCGGGCACCCGAAATCCGACCCGCATTTTCTTTATTGATTTGGATCGTTTCACCTAATGGTTTGTCTGTATTGTCTCCCGACTTAAATCCACCGTCCACGTAAGGTACGAATCTGTTCTCTCTTCTTCGGCCTGCATGTGAGGGTAGTATTAAATGACACTTTCGACTTAAGTTCACTTATCCATGTGCGGTCCCCGTACCAAATCCGACTATCTTTTACAATTTGCATGTTAGAGAGACCAAATTGAAACAAAAATGACTACCGTAAAAAAAAAATCAACTTTTTGTTTTGATACATAAAGGTGCCTAAATTCTTTATTGCGACGACTAAGTCCCGGGATATGAACAAGGGTCTTAATGTTCAAGGGGTAAACTATGTCTCTGCCGTTTAGCCTAGGGCTTTTGCCACCTTACACCACGTCACCACGACCACGACCACGACCACCAAAGATGTGTTGAGTGAGAACCGATCATGAGATCTCTTTCCACTCACACAACTGGATTAACTAACTGCGTTATCCTTGTGACTAAACTTCTCACAATTCAATTATCTGGAATCTAAACTTCTCACAACTGTGTACGTGTTTGGTTCGTGTTGTGTTGAAGGTTGTTTGCGTGTTGCACGAACATGACACGTTTAGTAATTGTGTTGTATGACTCAACACGATTATGAACACAAAACACAAACACGACAACTAAATGGGTCGTGTTGACACGACATGACACGAACATAATCCAACACCTTCTACACGATAGAGCCAACACGTTTAACATGTCATTAGAATCAACTTACAATCATACTTTTAAGTTCATGTGTTGGACGTGTCGTGCATGTCACAACATCACTAATTATTCGTGTGTGTGTTTTGAAAGCTCAACACAAAGACGACAGTTGAGTCGATTACATAATGTATGAGTTCAAACACACTAATCTCGTGTGCTGTAACAAGAAATGCCACCTTCTCGAGTTAAATTCCCTATCTACGTACAGATCCGGGCCCATATCCGTCTTTCTTGCTACCAGTGGCGCAGTTGGTTAGCACGTGCTGCGTAAGTGGGAAGAGGTCTCATCTTCGATCCCCACTCATCACACCTTTAGAGAGAGGTGAAATCTTTAATTTGTGAACAAACCTTAAATGAAGATTAGTCCGCCAAAGTGCGAGCCCAGCCTGAAATCTCATGGTTTAGATCAGAAAAAAAAAAACCAAAGGCTAAAATTGTACTTTCATGCGCGCGTGGGTGTAAAATAGACTCACACGTCCCAAGACGACGCCGTTTGTCGCTGTCTGACTGGTGCAGTGTGGCAGTTAGTAACGCCGTCTCTCATTACGTGGACGGCGGAGAAAGGTACCATCACCACCTGTCAGTCACTCGCCGGAACCCAAACCCGCCGTTCCAATCCAGTTTTGTAAAACATTTGAAATCCGAGCAAAAAAGGCTCTTTCTCTCTCACCATTCCACTTTCCCTCCCTTTTCACACTCTGCATTGATTCATTTGCTGCTTTTGGGTTTCCTGAACTGAAATTCTCTCCTCTCTCTCCCTGACACCACAATGCGCGATAATTTTTTTTAATTTTTTTCTCTTCAAAAGCCATATTCGTCTCTTCAAGGAGCTCACACTTGTTTTTTTCACACTCATTTTGGTCTCGAACTCAGGTACATCTCTTATTCGCTTGCCTATTGTCATTTTGATTTTATTTTACTTGCAGTGAACTGATTTTCGTAGTTTTTGAATTTTTTTTGGATTTTTTCTTTGATGATTACTGGTAAATTTTCGTTTTGTTGTTTATATTATGGCTAAATGTTCGTTTTATACTGTAATATGATTTTCTTGCTGCTATGAGCATGCAAAGGGAACAGAAACACCCTTTTAGGTTGTGTTTGGCTAGAAACTGAAAGCATAATCATGCTTTGGAAGGCGAAAAATCGCCATGAAGCTACTAGTATACAGCTTAGAGAAGAAATGTTGAATGCATCTTAAGCAGTGATCAAGTTATGGAAATGTTTGATTTGCTAATAGGAATGTGGTTTTGTTTTGTTTTGACTGTAATGTAGATGATGAATTTTACCTCCAAATTTTGCGAACTGCATTGTTGTGTGGTTTCAATTCTAAACAGCGACACAATTTTTACCTTCATGATGTTTAGTTCTCAGTTGCCACTATTGTTTAGAAGTTTATACTCTCTCCTAAGTTACCACAAAACGTGATTCAGTAGCGATCCGCGTTTCGGAACGTTTCGTTCCGGAACGTGGAACGCTAAGGACCCGAACGGATAAATCGACGTTCCGATTTGATAGAAATATTATACAAAAAAACTAACTTTTTTTCAGCAATAATCGTTCTCCACTTCTTCTTAAAGTAATTTTCCTAATCTTAATTTAAGAACAATAATTTACATCTTTTTTCTAATCCTAATTTAAGAACAATAATTTACGTTCCGAATTGAACGTTCCAAATAAGTCTACCCCTAACGTTCCGAACTATAAAAATCTAGCGTTTCGCGTTCCTGTTCCCGTTCCGCGTACCGAACCGTTCCACGATCCAGGTAGTAGTCCGTCCCAAAATAAGCATCATGTTTCACTTGCATTTTTGTCCCAATATAAGTGTCTTGTTTTCTATTTAGGAAGTTAGTTATTCATGAATTTGCAATAGTGTTGTATATTCCAGTATAAGACTGGAGTGTTGCAGTGTCATAAGAGTTTATGTAGTGAAATGTGTTCAAGTAACAAGTAAAACACACTGTTGTACACGCATTAATACAAACATGTGATGCATATTATCTGATGATAGATACTGTTCAAATGAGTTAACACTTTTGTTATCGGCTTGTTTCCTACTTCAGTTCAGTATTGATGTGCTTCTGTCTTTTTGAAAAAAGATGATATGGTTCTGGACCCTATTCATTGATAACTTCCTTTTCTGCTTCTTTCCCTATTTTATTTAGGTTAACCAGTTGTATTGCAGGAAGCTGTTGATATTCATTACATTACATGATTTTGTTAGTTCACTTTTCTGATCACAAATTAAGCTAATGACATAGTTCTTATTTTTTTGTCTTTCATGCTTGAAACACAGGCGAGTGGAGACCGAAAACCATGATAAATGTGATACCAGAGTATACTGCCGCTGCGTTGGGTGAAAGTATGAATATGATTGAATATAAACTCGACGAGGTAAACATATATTATAATAAAAGTTTAGCTTTAGCTTTACTCTCAGTGTTTGATTTGAATCTGCTATTTCTGGCTGAGGTGACCTCTTATCTTTTTTAAATTTTGAAGTCAATGGTAATTCCAATTCCAAACTATTGAATATTTTTCTGCCTTCAACTTACTAATATAAATGTTTCTTTTGTTGGAGATGCTAATTTTGTACCCCCAACTGCACAATATATGGTAACATTATTAAAAAGCTGTGAAATGTGGTTCAGGGCTTCAGGCTGCAACTCTATTTCAATCAAGTAATTTGTGAATACAGTAAAAGAATGTTTTCGGAGTTTGATGAACAGGAATTATTAAATTATGTTCATTAGACTATTGCTGTCAGAATGTTGTTTACATTATACATGGATATGACTATTCTGAATATTCATAGACAGCTCTTTTCTCAGTGGAGATATTGTAATATTTTCTGACAGAGGGAATACTGCTCTGGTGTTTTTCTAATCACTCTTTTTTGTCTAGGTTGATCAAGATGTATCAATTTTTACCGCAGAAGATGGAGTTTTAGGAGTTGAACCATTTTTACTAGAACCTGAATGTAAAATTCTTGTTGATGATGGTCTCAATTTTGACACGTTTGATCCGCAGAATTGCTTCAATGTCAATAGTTTTTCATTTGCCGCGGATTATGATCAGATAAAGATAGATAGTGGTAATAATCTAGCCAACTTGTATTTGCATGCTTCATATCTCCATTTTCTTGTGCATTATTAATATTCTGTGAATTTAAATGTGTACATTGAACTGATTCTAGATGTAAATGATTGTAATGTGTGTATTTTAAGAGGAAAATAAAATTATTGGTATATGCTAGGATACAAGTAACTATATTTGTGGACGTATTGAACTATTGATTATCTTATGGATACTTGCAGCAGTTAGACATTACATGAAATTTGTGATGCTGAAACTTGTAGAAAAGAAAAGAAAATGAAAAGAACTAAGCCATATGAAAGAATGTTAATTTTCAAATTCTGAATTGTGATTATTTACGTCACTTATCAAGTTAAATAATTTGTACGGAGATTTTGGAATTGAACATTTTCAGTTTATGGAGAAATTAAGATGTCCAGGTGGTTTATTGTGGCCATTTTTGTTGCAAAGAGGCCAAAATCTGGCCATTTTAAGTCAAGTGTTGGTAATTTTGTATTACTTAAATATATGGTGGTGCATAGCTTTTGAGAGTTGGATTTTTCCTTAGTTTACTTGGGTGTCTCTTTGTATTTCGATTGGCATAGTTTCTTATATTATCTTTCATTGGTTTAGTTCTAAAGATTCCTTGCATGGTTTTTCTTTCAGATGCACTGGATTCTTATCTTACATATGAAGGAGAAGAAACCAAGCTAGAGGTATGCCTTTTTTTGCTGAAATTGTTGTCGTTTTGTTGCTTTGCTATTGCTTTTGAAATATTTTCCAAATGAAGTATAAATTCGTGAAAGGATCTAATTTTATTTTTATTTCTGGAATTTTACCCAAGGATAGAAATATATTTTTTATGTTTTAATTCAAAATTGAATACATCCCTTCCTCCCTCTCTTTTCTGGTTGATGAACCTAATGTGTCTTTTCTGGTAGACTTGTACTCATCATATCGGCCTTTTTGGTTTGGTCGTACTTTGTTTTCTTTAAATGGCCCAGCAGAGATATGTTAATCTTACACATTATTGCCTTCAAATATTTAGTGCTATCTCAAGGTGGTTACCTGCATTTGTAGTTTCTTGATGGATTTTTGCAAGGAGTTGAGGAGGTTTTTGAAGAAAACAACAGCTTCCTTGGTAAACAAGAAGATTGCCTTTCAGGCAAGTCTCTTGGGATAATCCTGCGTTGTGTTTATAAATTGTAACATGTCCATCAAACGGGCCTTTTCCCCTCCTAATCCTTCCCCTCTTTTATTTTTTTATTTTTTTTTTTCTTCCAGATGATCCTACTGAGGAAGTTTTGAAGTTAGATAATGATCTATGCACAAAATCCCAGTTGGAAAGTGTGACTTTTGACAGCTGCTCCCCAGGTGTCAATGAAAGAGAGTGTGTTGCTGAGATGTCAAATTTGTCTTCTGCAAGTGCTTCTATGCTTGAAACCACATTTGACCAAAGTTATCCTTTGCATGACCAGATGACAGTCCAAGAACTGCGTGAGGCATTTGGGAGCATGTTTGGATGTGAAACATTAGTTACAGACAAACAGTGGTTGAAACACCGTATATTGTTTGGTTTACAGAATCATGCTGAGCAGAGCAATGGTATGAACTTCTTGGATTGTTGTGCAACCTCTCCTGAGAATGCCGATAGTACTATATTCTCATCCAGTGTTGAGTCTCCAAGAAGTGCTTCATGCTCCTTCGTTGGTGTATCAGATGATACAAATATGCCAGGAGATGAACATGTGAAAAGGAAGCTTGCCAGTTGTATTTCTATGAATATGTCATCTTCTGAGGTTAGCAGGGCACATAGTGGTTCACTTGATAGAGGTGATATAGGAGACACCAGTGCTGCTCAAAAGAGATTGCGTAAGCCTACAAAGAGATACATTGAAGAATCTTTGGAACATAATTCAAGATGTAACAACAGAAAATGCGGAGTATCATACAAAAGTTCAAGGGATAAGGTTTTGCATGTTAAGTCTCAGAAGCAGCATTGTGAAAAGGGATCAGGAGTAGCACAACTATTCCGCGGAGAGGAAACTTTGAACGTGGCCTGCATTCAAGTTCCTTTTGGTCTGCCTATTGAAGAGCCACACTTCAAGAAAAAAATGCTCTCCTTGGTAAACATATTATTATTGCTATATAGTCTGCACATAAATAAGTTATATAATTGCCTTTTCTGCTGATTATGATGATTAGTGATCCTTACTCCAGGTCATGTCACTTGTGTGTCTGGTCCAATATGAGTTTGTGCTACTTGATTTTAATTTGGGTTAACTCGTGTTTCCTATACTAACAAAAGTACTTTTGTTCTTGCTTTTTTCTTTGAACAGCCTGGTTGGTCTGTGTATTAATAGGGTCTTTTTGATTGATGTTAGTCAGTTCAGTGTGGGGTGATCCATCACAATGTTTGAATGAGTACCTAATTATTAGATTTACTGGTTGGCAAATACATGGTCATTTGTCTTCCATATTAAAAACACTGGTTTAAAGAAATGCTATGGAAATTTCAGTGTTTGGAAGATTTAGTTTTCGAGTGTAAATTTTATTGTTCTCAAACTCTGTCTTTTATGTTTCCAACTTAGGTGGATGGTGAATATTAGGATAGTTGATTAGAGAAACTATGGGGCATTCTAACCAATAAAGACGAGAAAATGTCACTTTTGCTTTCCGAGATGTAAAAATACTTTTAACTTGCAATCATCAGCTGCTTTCTGGTGCTTCTCACGAGTCATTACCTATCCTGGGAGTTCTGTGCCAAATGTAAAGTTTCCTCTACATATATGGCATATTGATCTTGAAGCACAATGTTACTTTGATTAAGTTTAGAAATTTTGTTTATATTGCTAACCATTATTGGAATGTGGGTACAAGTATAGTTGTTGATTTGTTTTTTTCACTTTTCTTCCATGGAGTGTACTTGATGTTTTATTTTCCAGGGTCACGATTCTGAGGACTGTAAGGATAGTGAGCTCTCGGTTTCAAATGAAAACTATGAAACGGAGCCTTTTCTAGCTGAGTCACAAGACGACAATTCTCAATGTGACTATGCCAAGAGGAGCAATATACTAAAAGGTGTAAAACAGAGGAAGCATCACAAGTCTTGGACTCCTTCCGAGGTGATGAAGTTGATTGAAGGTGTTTCTATGTATGGAGTAGGAAGATGGACCGAAATAAAGAGGCTGCTTTTTCCTGCATCTACACATCGCTCATCTGTAGACCTAAAGGTTGTTCATAACATGATTATTTAAACCGTCTTCTGTTTTCTTACTTTCAGTAGGATTGTGAATTTCATATTCTCCTTGGGTTTTCAGGACAAATGGCGAAATCTGTTGAAGGCTAGCTACGCTCAGTTGCAGGGCAACAGAGAGGTTGGTCAAAATTTACTGCTTTTTCGTTTATTCAAAGTTTCTTCCTTGTGTTAATGTAGACAAATAGATTTTGATCAGTATTGAACTTGAGGTAGATACCAGCTTAGTTGTTGAAATACCTGCTCGAAAGTGATATTGGTACACTTGGTAAAACGAGAGAGCACTTCTAAAATGAAACTGGTGGACTCGAACATATGGGTACCCAAGACCCAAGCAGCAGTTCTACGAGTTTGGTCATATAAAATACACCCGATTAATTTTAGGGTTGAGCAACCTACACTCAACCCATGCATTTTCTCTGTCTGTAATCTGACCCAACCTGTTACCCGCAAATCGCATGAACACGTTTCCCTCACAGGATAGCTTGAGGCTAACTCTTTCAAACCTGAACCCAAATTGCCACCTATTTCATTACACAGCCGGCAATTTGGACCCAACCCTGTGGGTGTCCCAAGAGCTGGCAATTCGTGTGTGCGTATCGTGTTCCTGTCGCGCTGAAGGTTGTTTGTGTGCTGCACGACCGAACACGAACACGACACCTTTACTAATTGTGTTGCATGGCCCAACATGACACGATAACTAAACGGGTCGTGTTGCATGACACGATTGACACGAACACGACTCAACATATTATGCACAATGAAACCAACACATTTGACACGACATTGTCCAATGTCCAACACGTTTGACAATTATACCCTTAATTGTGTGTGTTGGGCACTTGAGCGTGTCACAACACGATTAATTAATCGAGCATGCGTACACAACTAATTAATTGTGCGTGCCTGTTTTGGAGTCCCAACACAAACATGACACGATTACAATATGTGAGCCCAAACACACTACTTTCCGGCAAAACCTAAATTGCCTCCTATCTCATTGTATAGTCATGTTGACACTTACTTCAGTTTGCTTCATATCATTATCGTCATTGGAAACAAATGTGATTAAGCAGGTTGAGCAAGGGCGAAGGCAAGCCACACACCAAGTGCCAAGGTACATTCTCCGACGTGTCAGGGAGTTAGCTGCTGTGTATCCATATCCGAGGGAAGTCAAGTCCAAAATCTCGTGCACTACTCCCATTGCCTCTCCCTTTCCGGGAACCAGCAATAACATGCTGATGCCCTTGTCAACCGGTGTTGGAGGGTAATAAAAACAGCGCAAAATGATTACCGCTTTTCCTCATCTCAAGTTTTTGCATTATAATACACTGTTCAAATTTGTCCGACAACCCGTGATTTTGATTACTTGAAACCTAGAGTTTAAGCCAAATTATTTTATGCTTTTGTGTTGGAGTTTTGCAGAAAGTGATGGCAGTGGCTAATTTAACAGGTTTGAGTGCCCACTCTCTGTTCTCTTCAATGTTTCCAAATTCTTGATTTTGGATTTTTATGAGTTGTATAATTCCAAGTCTGGTTGGACAGAACTTGGAAAATGCTTTTATATTTGAGTCAAAGTATATGAGTTATTTATTTATCTCTTTAATTTAATGATGGTGACCATAGCATATGACTTCAAATGTTGGAATTTTTTAAATGATTCTGTAATAACTAATTGTTACTTGTTTTGTTTTTTAAATGGTGAATAAACTAATTGTTAGTTGTTTCTAATTGGTCTAATACTCTAATTTGTATTAGTGCCGTCAATATAAGGCTGTGTCAATTTTTTATAGATAATTTTTTTGACCTAGAGACTAGGTGACATCTCATTTGTAAATTTATTTAATTTAGGTAAAACACTTAATTTGGTCGCTGAGCTTTCGTGTTTGAATCTAATTTGGTCAATTGGTCTTTGAACTTCCACATTTTGGCCCATAAATTTTGGTTTGATCTAAAATGGTTATTGAACTTTGAAATATCGACTTAATTGGTTTTTAATTTCTGATATAAACTATAATGTCAATGACCATTTGGAGTCGCTATTTGAAAGTTTATGAACGATTTTGTGTTAATATTTCATAGTTAATGGAATATTTTGGGTCTAGTCAATATTCATAAATCAAAATTGAGTCTAAACATGAAAATTCAATGACTAAATCGAGTAATTTACCTTTAATTTGAGTGTCGTACGGTTATTATGTCAAAAAGAAAATTTGAATATCAGTCTAATTCGAAGGCACCATTGTAGATTGGACTAATTTGAAACAAAAATATTGTTGAGGGATCAAATTGAAATGATAAATAATTTGAGGGATAATTTGAAACAAAATGAATAATTGATATACTCAAATATTACCTCCGTTTTAAAATAAGTGTCGTTTTAGTGTTTAAATTTTGTTTCAAAATAAGGGTCACTTTTTATTTTTAACAAATTTTTACATATGAACTTTTTATATTACCCTTTAGTCATGATTTTATTTTGTCTCATATAAAAGATGAAAAGTTTGGAGGAATAACTCCAAAAGTAACGATGTTTTTATGTCTTTATTTAAAAACAAGAAAGTCATTTAACATTTTTTTTTAATATTTTTTCTTAATATGTGTGAATTTTTAAACCGAAACTTATTTTGAAACGGAAAAGAGGTAGTAAAACATTTTTACAAGGATATCAACTTCTGTCATTTCATATGGATTACTCGTTAACGTTTATCCAAAATTCCAAACAATCTGTTCCTCTCCCAGTTCTGTCCCAATCACAATGGATTCTTCGAATATAAAAATCCCACAACAAACAATTTAAATAATTATAAAAAAAAACTCAAATCACGAAACTAGCACGCTTTGTCCAATATATTACGAAAAAACCATCCGCCGCCGGGAATATTTCCACCTCATCTGGGCGCCAGAGAAACCGATATGCCTGTCGGAACCTTAAGATTATCCGACCAAGTCCGCGATTCCAGGTACATCTTCGATATCTTCCCCGCCACGCGTCGCATGTTGGGCCGCTGATCTGGATCCACGTATACGCACTCCAACGCGAGACGTGTCACCTTCTCCGCCACGTCGACCGGGAACGAGTCCTTAAGCCTCCCGTCCACCCACTTCCTCAGCCTCCCGTTAACGCCGTCACCGTCGCCGTCAAGTGCCGCTCTCGCGGCGTCGATCACCGACGTCCTCACGAAGTCGCGCCTCGCTTTGTCGAATCTGTACTTGAGAGGTTCCTCGCCGGAGAGGAGCTCCAGGATCACCACTCCGAACGCGTACACGTCGGACTTCTGCGTGGCGACGCCGGTGGATTGGAACTCCGGCGACATGTAGCCTCTCCCTCCTTCGAATTGCATCGCTCCGCTGTTCGATCGCCGCAGCGATTTCGATCCCGATTCCGGCGAGTTTTTGGAAATCTTAGCGTCCTCGATTTCGCGATTCTCGTTCTCGTCGGCCTCGCCGCAGAGCTGCGCGGTGCCGAAGTGGCAGATCTTGGCGTTGAAGGAAGGCTCGGTGACGACGATGCTGCTGCTGGTAATGTGATTGTGCACGAATTTGATGCTCTGTCCGGTGTTGTTGTGGATGTAATCGAGGCCGTGCGCGAGATCGGTCGCGATCTGCATCCGCGAGATCCAATTCGAGAGGACGGTGAAGTTAGGGTTTCGGGAATTTCTCAAGCAATCGGCGAGGTTCGCGCCGGTGACGAACTCGTAGACGAGGTAGAGGTGGTCGCCGGAGACGGAGGCTCCGAGGAGCTTGATGATGCTCATGTGGTGGCTCCGGCAAATCACCGACAGCCGCTCCCGGAGCTGGTGCGTTTCCAGCTTCCGGCGGAACTTGCGCTGGAAGACGATCGCGTCCTTGCCGCGCAAGGTGCACCGCCAGGAGGCGGAGGAGGAGGAGTGCTTCTTCGCGAGGAAGTTGTTGGTGGCGGCGGAGATCTCGGAGACGTCGTAGATCAGAGGATTCTCCGGGAGCGTGTCGCGGAGGCTGGAGAGCGAGGTCCGGCTGGAGATGGAGGTTCCGGAGGAGAAGCGGTGGTTGTTGCCTGAGGTGGAGGTGTAGTTCGCGCTGGAGGCGCGTGAGGAAGACGGATCGGAAAGCGACTGAGAAAAAGACGCCGACGACGACGAAGACGTGGGTTTGGAGGCGCGAGTGGGCGTGCGACGGAGATGATGAGACCTCGGGGACGGGCTGGGCTCGGAAGCTTGGATCGCCATTTTGGATTTGCACATATGGAGAAGAAAAAGGACCGATTCGAATTCAAATTACAGAGAGGTTTAGGGTTTCTGAGAAGAAGAAGATTGGGATTGTTGTTGCGGCCATTACTGAGTCAGCAATAGACGATGACGCGGTCGGACTCAGTTGCCGTGTTAATGTGCGCCTACGGTGGCGGCGCGTTTTAGCCTCGCCGGAGGAAGTGGAATTGGGTTTGGAGTTTTTCTCTTCTTTGTGCTTCATAGAAGCACTAAATGGATATTGGTGTTGACCACAATTGTACAGAAATACCCACGAGAGAGATTATTGAAGGTATTGTCAGATTCTTCACGGCATTGTGAGTGCTTTTTTTTATGATATTTTTGTTATTCCATTAAAAATATAGGGACAATTTTGTAATTTTTGTATTGTTAGTTTGTTATGACTAGATTTAGCATGCAGGGAGGAATTCACAAAATAGTGGAAAATATGTGAATAATGATGAAATGTCATAATAGATTATTAGAGTAATATACTAATATAAGTATCAACTGATTAATATAATTTTACATCAGTTGCATTAATAAGGTGATAACACCTTATTTAAAGTCACGGATCTGGACGGGTTGCTCAGCTCCCAAAAATTCACTTGGGTAGGTATAAGTGAAATTTAATAAGGTGACATCACCTCATTGACTTGGTTAAATTGCAACTGATATAATGTTATATCAGATAACTTATACTCCCTCCGTCCCAAAATGAGTGTCTTGTTTCAATTGAATTTTTGTCCCAAAATGAGTGTCCACTTT
>JAYMTK010002332.1:0-14106 GCA_036897405.1 Pelargonium myrrhifolium | reverse complement strand
TAATGGATGGAACTCTTATTGGTTGATGGACCATGCTGTGGATGCTTATAAGAAGCCTAGAGTCAGTGCAATGCTTCAAGCTGGTGCCAAGATGGGGCTCTCTGTTTGTAGAACTTGGGCTTTCAATGATGGTGGCTACAATGCCCTCCAGATTTCCCCTGGTCAGTTTGATGAAAGAGTCTTCCAGGTACTGTCAAATCCTCAATTTGCTTCAGTTTTATGCAAAAAGGCTACATTTTGTTTTGGTACAGGTTTTTAATTTTTGCTTCTTGCACATCTGAAGTTTGGGATTTGGTTGATTTGGTTTCTTTGCCACTGGTTTTTGGCTTTTGTGACTTGTTTCTTTTCTGTTTTAGTACTTGGAATTTGGTTTTTAGGCATTAGGTCATTAATTTGTCATACGGTTTAGTGTAATTTGTTGAAATGAGTACTTTTGAGTAAAAACAAGGCTGCAATTAATACTTCAATTTGCTTTCAATTTTGTGCAAAAGCCTATTGGTGCAAATTTTTGATTTTTGCTTCATACCCAATCGAATTTTGGATTTGGTTTGTTTGTCTTTTGTAATTGATTTTTTTGGTTTCTGTTCTAATACCTGGAGATTGGTTTATATCCAAGAAGCCGTTAATTTTTCATACAGTGTAGTGTAATTTGTTGAATGAGAATTTTTAAGTAAAAACAAGGCTGCAATTACTATTTCGACGAATTTGGTATGCTTGTAAGTGCTTGAAATAAGATTCCTGTGACCCTCTTTAAGTGTACTGCGGGTACGATATTGCTTTGAATTTAATGTCTCTAATCTGTTAGCAGTTGGATTCATGGTCATTTTCCTGTGAAAATACATACATGAGTACTCATAAGCTTTTGTGGTTACTTTGGCATTGTTGTATGTTGCTTCTGTATTCTGCTTCACCATTCTGTTGCCGCGCTTAGATGTTAGAAATAACCGCGTGATTGTGAAATAATTACCAATGAGATGATGCATGTTTGGAGGAATGTTGCACACTTTCGAGAGAGGATTATGTGATCAGATTTTTGGATTTCCTATATGCATTTAGGCTCTTTTCTCTTTTGTGACAGTTCATACTAGAGCTGGCAATTTGTTTCGTCATACGACACACAACACAAAATTAGCATGTTTGGCCTCTTACATTCTGTAATCATGTAGCGTTCGTGTTGAGCCTCCAAAACACGCACGCACACTTAAGGGTATAATTTTAAATTGATCTTAATAATGTGCCAAATTTGTTGGGTCAAGTCGTGCCAAAAGTGTTGGACAGTGCCATGTCAAATGTGTTGGCTCTATTGTACAAAATGTGTTAGGTCGTGTCAGCATGGCCCATTTAGTTACTGTGTAACTGTGTTAAACATGTCGTGTTTGTGTAGCACACAATCAACTTTCAGCACGAGACGCACACACGAATTGCCAGCTCTAGTTCAAACTGAAGGCATTGCGTAAGGGCCATGAATCCGTGATGCAAAACTATTCCTTTATTTGATTGCTTGCTTTGTTCATTTAGTATACACACACATCTATATCTTGTCAATGACACCCAATTGCGATCTTTATTTGAACAACTGATTGTGTGGCAGGCTTTGGATCATGTTATTGCAGAAGCAAGACGAAACGGGGTCAGGCTGCTACTTGCTTTAGTAAATAACTTGCAAGCATATGGCGGGAAGACTCAATATGTGAATTGGGCATGGAAAGAAGGTGTTGGTGTGAGCTCTTCTAACGACTCATTCTTCTTTGATCCATCCATCCGCAGTTATTTTAAGAAATATGTCAAGGTATCTATCTAGTTCACAAACTATATCCAATGGAATTCTACTTGGTCTTTCTTGAACTTAACCAACACTTATTGAAATTTCATTGAACAACGCGAGTCCTATTCTCCAGAATTGGAAAATGAATTCTGTCCTCGTGCATTATGAGATTGCCAAGAGCATAGGTGCTAGGATTGTGGTCTTTTGGGTAATTGGGTTTTATTCATAATCTCACTAAGTTCCTATGATTTTTATGGAGAGGCTCCGTTGCTTTGTCTTTCTTTTCTCCACTTGAACTGTATTAGTTATGTGGTTGGAACTATTTTTAACAATCCATGAAGCATTGCTAGAAACAGCTTCACCGTCTCTGCCAAGAAATGGTGTTTCTTACTGGTGGGGGCCGTGTAGCTTTAGGCTTTCATTGGAAACCGCGTAGAGAGGCTCGTGTTTGCTGTAAATTTTGCAGTGTCTGCTTTACATTTTCGATTCAATTATCAAAACATCTTTTAAATTGTGCAACCCGCATCTCTTGTGAATTGGGTTCGGGTAAGGTCTCTTCAACCCGAACCCGAAACATAGAAATGGGCTGTACTGTTGAATGTTGACATTTTGAAATGCTATTAGATAAACAACAGCAACAGCAACAATTAGGCCTTTAACCAAACTAGATGTGACATAATATCAGATTTGTGGTTTAAGTCACTGTTTGGTGGTTAGCTTCTCCTATCCCGAGTACACTGCCTAGGAATTAGGATTCTTGAGCATAGTACAATTCCAAGAAACTTTTTTGCTGCTCAACTTTTGGTTTAAAAGATAAAACTACGGGGAAAAAAATCTTCCACCACCCTATGAAAGTTTTCATTGACGGGCATTATATGGTTATTGTTGCTAATTTTAATGTATTTCCTTTTTTCTTTTTTCAGACTGTGCTGACGAGGAAGAACACTATAACTGGTATTGAGTATAGACACGATCCCATCATCTTTGGATGGGAGTTGATAAATGAACCTCGTTGCATGACCGATCCTTCTGGTGATACACTCTATGTAAGCTTCAAGATTTATATGCTTCATAAATATCAACTAAAATAGAACATTAGGCTACTCAATTTCATACACCTGATGGGGGTTGTTGGGCTGTTTAGCAAAAGTTGATTTCAATTGCAAATAATTTGTATCAGTTATTCTCTCACTTCCTTTTCTCCTTGACATAATTTGTGCCGTTATGCATGTTGTGCTCATAGATTGAAATGCTCTGAATCACGACAGTTTAAGATCTTTCTCAACCTTAGTTTTGCTTCGACTTCAACTTTTGATTGCGTCGTTTTGCGTGTTGTGCTCAGAGATTAATATACTGTAAATCTCGTTAGTTTGGGATATTTTCAACCTTAGCTTTGCTTCAACTTTTGATTTTACCAATGCCATATCGTTTTCTCTTATTCAAGACAATAAAAATTGAAATGTTTTTTTACTGGTTACTCGAATCATTTGACTTAGAAGACACCATCGAATTGCAGGGCTGGATAAAAGAAATGTCGGCTTTTGTGAAATCAATTGACAAGAGACATCTGGTGACGGTGGGCCTCGAAGGGTTTTACGGTCCCAAGAGCCCCAAAAGATTGACTGCAAACCCCGAAGAGTGGGCGTCAAAACTGGGATCTGACTTTGTCCGTGACTCCAGCGTCCCACATGTTGATTTTGCTTCTGTTCATATCTACCCCGATCACTGGTATGCATTTCTTGATCATAACTTCAAATGATGCCCGAATTTGACCCATTTGTATGTCATTTTCTTGATTGGGAACTCGCATGATGCCCACTGTTTTGATACCTCAATACTCAGATTAACCTGTTTACATGCATTTCTAGATCGCGACTTTACAGGATGCCCGACTTTACGATACCTCAATACTCAGATTAACCTGTTTACATGCATTTCTCGATCGTGGCTTCACATCATATGTCATTTCTTGTCATTTCTTGATCGGGATTTCACATTATATCTGTCATTTCTTGATCGTGACTTCACGGGATGCCCAAACAACTGTTTTGATACCTCAATACGCAGATTAACCTGTCTTGATCGTGACTTCACATGTTGCCCGAATTTTCAACTGTTTAGATACTTCAACATTCAGTTTAACCCGTTTACATTTTTTTTTTTGCTAGGTTTAAAGAATTAAACTTTGAAGACAATCTTCGATTTGTCACCAAGTGGATGCTCTCTCACATTGAAGACGGCGACGAAATGGGAAAACCTGTCTTGTTCACTGAATTCGGATACTCAAACCTCAACAAGGACTTCGATCAATCTCAAAGAGACAGGTTTGACAAAACTGTCCTCGACATCTGCTACCGATCAGCGCGCAAATGTCGGGCTGGCGCAGGTTCCTTAATCTGGCAGCTAATCGCCGGAGGAATGGAAGATTACAATGATGATTTCGGGTTTGTCCCGTGGAAGGGATCATCGGGATACAATCAGCTCACGCAACAGTCGTGCAAAATGGCGAAACTCAACGGTCTGACTCTACAAGAGGAGCACTTGAAAAGGTTGTGTGTGCAAAGATATTGAGTTGCATTTGCACCAGAAGAAAACATAGTTTCTTTGTAGGGAACAAACAATTACTTGTCAAAATATCAACAACAAAAAAAAAATAAAAGTTTCTTGTTTTGTTTTGAAAAGAGTCTCTTGTTTTCACAGTTGTGTAGTTCAGGTTAGGACTCAGATAAATTAGTATAGAGTTTTACCATATATTATTGCTTGAATAGAGAGTATTGAGTTATGTTCTTGGAGGTTTTCACAAAGAAAGGAGATGTGTATGAACAAATTGTCTTGTTTTGGTTTCTTTTTGGTATTGAATCTAAAGAGTTTTGCTTTCTTTTTTGACTTCATAAGTCAAATCATTTAATAATCGGGCCAATTTTCAGCACGAATCAACTAGTTGATTGTGTTGCACGACCCAACATGTATAGTACTCGAATTAAATAGTTGAACTAGCTCATTTATAAGAACGTGACGAAAATTTATCTTGCAACGCCACCAAAGATTGTTGAATGAGGATCGATCTTGACATCTCATCTCACTAGCACAACTGAATTAACCAACTACATCACTCGTAAGACTACATTTTGCAAAATAAAACAAGACCCGACTTTTGATTCTGTGGACTCAACACAACACAATTACAAAATGTAATTTCGAACACACCAATTTTGTGTCATATCGGCAACTCTCAAACAAATTTTGCACATTTTACCCATAGAACTCAAACATATTCACAACTGACCAATTTTCAAAGCATATCTAATCTCCAACTCTAATCCAATAACTAAAACCAATCCAAAACTCCCAAAATATGCAGAATCAAATTGATAAATCTTTTGCATAAACACAATTCAATAGAGAATCTCACATTTCTAGTCCAAAGATCACATGAAGATCATCAACATTACTTTAAACAAGACACAATTTAGGGTAAATCAAATCATGGATCTTTACAAAAACTGCTTCTGTGTACATGAACAGAACCAGGAAAATAAAAAACCAAACTTTAGCTCTGTAAAGAACATTAGAGAACCATAAATACAGGCCAAACCTAGGTCGAACCAGGCTTGCTCAATCTAGGAGAAGACCTTGTTGAACGCGCCGGAGAAGAACAAGTCCGCCTAACAGAACCCGCCGGAGAAGAACGAGTTGACTCATTAGCCTTCCCCTCCCTCCCCGATTTCAAGCTCTTGCTTTTCACCTCCTGAACCACCTCAACCACAGTCTCCGGCTCAGATCTCCGGCTCCGAGTACGAATCGTGGTTGAACCCTTGACCGGGACGGTCCGATTAGTCCTCTCGCTCTCCTCCACCGAGTTCTCCGAGGCAACTCGGTCGAAATCGTCCCCGAGCTTCCTCACCGGCTTCCTCCGAACCTCTTCAATCTCCTCCTCCTCTTCATCAACCAGAGCCACGAATCGCCTCCGCTTCGTCGCAATCGGCGCCGGCGGCGGAGAAACCGAGGCAGGCCTCTTCCTAGCGATCTCAGATTTGCTCTCGGCTTCGCCGTCGAAGACGAAAACATCATCGGAGGAGTCAGATCGGAGCTGTTTCTTTGCGATCTTCTCGCGCTCGACGCGGAGCTTGTTGACGTTGCCCTCGATCCGGCCTTGGAGGCGGAGGCGCTTGAAGCTGAGACCGCCCATGGACCAGTGAGCCTCGTTGGCCCACGAGAGAAGCGGGTCGAGAACCGGAACAGGCGGGTCGACCCGCTCGGAATTGAAGGTCACGTTGGTGAAGTAGCGCGGCCGAGGGAGGCTGCTGCCGTAGAACTTGCCGGGGCCGACCGGAATCACCATTTTTTTGTTTGGGGAATTTTCACAAACAGGTTGTGGGCAATGGGAATCGGGAGACGAAAATGGAGAATTGGGGATTTCTGAGAAATGGAGAGTGTGTGTGGAGATTATATAGAGTTATAGAGAGAGTGATGGATCGATGGCGGGTTGATTTGCGCGGGAAAAATAGGCGGGAATTGTTTTTGGGTTCGCGCCGGTTTGCGTTCGGTGAATCTGGCGCGAAGCAGTTAACGATGGAGAATTGTTAATAAATAAATATAATTTGTATGGGCTTTGAGGCCCATAAATGTTGGTTTAATAATTGCGTTCAAACATCGAGAACTAACACGGCACGTTTGGTAATTGTGTTTTTTTTACAAGTAAGCGTAATAACTGATGCTCGAACAGTTGTTATAGTGTACTTGTGTCGATGTTATATAAAAGTTGACTCGCAGTCGTTTGGGTCGTTTTTCTTAAATAAAATCAAACTACGGTACACTAGATATTTAGGTCAAAACGTATCAAGCTGCACTCTTGTTGGAGCGGTTCAGTTTAGTTGGGTGGTTATAAATTATAATTCGCTTTGTGACACGTTAGGCCAAGACGATTACACTTTGAATTCTCTTTAAAATCTCATATTTGAACCTTTTAGCCATCTGTATGAGATAGAATTTTGGGTTAATAGAAAATAGAAAGCTATTCTGACTGTGCAACTCGATTGATAGAAAAAAGAACAAAAGAATTAAGGCAAATTATTTTTTGAAAGCTGTTTGGTTTGGTTTGGTTTTTCTATTGAGTTCGGTTTGGACGGTCCGATTCCATTTTTATCACTCCTAGAGGCATGAGATGAATTGAAATTTATTTTCTGCTTCCGCTCTCTTATCTTTAAATAAGATTAGTTCGGATGAGAAAGACAACGAAAATAAATTAGATAAAAGAGATTAGCAAGTGATTGAACAATGTATTACCGTGCCATATGTGCGTCTCGTGTTTAACACAAGTATGACACGATTATTAAGGTGTTGAGTTTTCCAACACAAACACTGCACAATTGTAAAAATATCGGGTTCAAACGTGACATTTCAATTTGTTGTGTTTGTGTCAAATCACATGTCACACAGCATATTTTCAGCTCAATTGAGAATTATTAAACAAAAATAAATCATAAGAATATCACAAGAACATCAATGGCAAATTCTAAAGATGAATTAATTGACAAATAATTGGGATTCCTGTCAAAATAATAGTGAATATGAACAAACTATATATCACACTAAAGCTAAGCTCAAAATATGAACACAAAGCAATGGAATTGAAAGTTCAAAAGCAACAATACAAAATCATCTCAATTCCAATCAAAGTGCGATAAAATATGGCAAAAGCGTAAACAGCAAGCCTCCGCAGTTCCAAAAATGCCTAGCCCCCTCAATATTTTCTATGTCCTGTCGCGTGCCAACTTCAAATCTGCACGTTAGACACGAGATTTAGTGAGAATTAATGTAACAATTAATTAGTCATGTTGTGACACACCCAACACGAACACTTGTGTTAAACATGTGAGTTCTATCGTGCAACATGTGTTGGGTTGTGTTCATTGTCAATTGTGTCGTGTTTGCGTCTCATAAACATGTCATGTACGTTCAACACGATTACTAAATGTGTCATATTCGTGTTAGATCGTGCATCACACAGTCAAAATTCATCACAACACGAATACAGACGAATTGTCTGGGCATATAACTGTCTATGAATTAAACATTACACTCATTCTATAAACCATTTTCAAATCTTTAATACGCTGATGCTTAAGATAACACAAAAAAATTAGCAGATACGTTTTGGCTAATCACTTCCATGACAGAGTTTACGCGAAACAGAGAACATGAACTTGAAATAGATGAGCATCATGCAGCATACAATTGTGTATGAATTAAACATTACACCCATTCTATAAACCATTTTCAAGTCCTTAATACAATGATGCTTAAGATAACACGGAAATCTTAGCAGATACGTTTTGGTCAATCACTTCCCACAACCAAGTTTACACGAAACACAACATAAACTTGAAATAGAATAGCATCACTCGGCATAGAATTGTCTATGAATTTAACACTACCCTCATTCTATTAACCATTCTCAAATCCTTAATACACTGATCCTATACGTTATATAATGAGCATAATACGGCATAAAATTGTCAGTGAATTTAACATTAACTCACTCTATAAACCATTCTTTTGCAGAGAATGGGATAAAAAATGTCCTAGGGATGGCGGACAAGACCGTGGAAGGCTACGTGTACTGCTAACTGAACAGACTTGTCATATAGATCCGTTTGCAGAGAATAATCTACATATATGTGTTGTGCCAAGTTCGGAGTATTCATTTCAGCCTATGTTCAGAGATAAATATGGGAGTCATTGATGTATTTTCAAAAGAGTTTTTGATGTTCGAAAATGATAATAGATACTGTCTAGTCCTCAATCAAAGTTTACATCTCCAATGGGTGTATGCAACTAATACTAGTTTATTTCCTTCTCTCAAGCCATAATGGGTTGGTTTCAATATAAATATGAAGCAACATAAACCATAACTAAATGTTATTCAACTTCAAGAAAACTATTCCAATAAATCTTAATTTGGAGTATTTTTAAAGACTTTTTTTTTTTGTATTCTTATAAGTACCTTTAATTCATCCTTACCTAGCAGTCAGGCACCATTCCGGGTTCTTTAACGAGACATTTTATAGCTAATTAAAGTTGAGAAACCTTAAGAATAGAAGGTGACAAATAATTACCTCAAATCACACGTCAACCTTGGACTTCTTGCCAGTAACAATCTGGAATATCCGGAGTCCCCTACTGAAGGCGTCATTGAAGAGAATCCTTGTCTGCATATTCTGGAACCCGGGCAACCACGATAATAGAGCTACAGGAACCATGATAATCACCCCAATCATGATTTCATAGAGCCGAGCCACAGAAACAACAGTCTCCCACAGCATAGAGGGGAGAAAAGGTCGAAGTACTTGTGCAATCAATATCAGGCCCCAACCAGTTGGGATGAATGCCAACATACTGGTGAAAATATCCAGGAATACAAAGTCGGTAAATTCAAGCAATGCAATAATGACCAGTATGCCTAGAATGATAACTAGGAACTGAACCATACGATAGTAGATGTGCTCTCTTGCAGCATATTTGTCCCGGGCATATGTTATCACTATATAGAGACAGAGGGCCACGATCAAGTAAATCCAAGAAAGCAAGTAGACTGCAATGCTGGTACTTCCACCTGCTATACCGAGCTGGTACACTATCCCGTACTGGAAAAGGAAGAAACGGAGGTCCAAAATAATCTCCAGTAACTTTCCCCAAAGGCCAGTAGTTCGTAGATGATCCTGCTCCTCCATCCACCAACTTTCCCAGCTCTGTTCAGCTTTTGCAAACACACCGCCACGATATGAAATCCAATTCATAAAATCATCAAAATCATATACTGTTTTCAACCAATCAAAACCTGAAGGATTGAAGACAAAGGGGGCCAATATCCACGACATAACCAGGAACCAACTGGAAATGGTCAAGGCTATATAAACAAATGTGTTGGTGGCTACAGGGCTGTGCGAAGCATAAACTGTAAGAATAAGACCAAGCTCAATAGCCTTGACAAAATGGCTACGGGCAAAAAGTCTATAGTTCTCTGCAAAACTTTTGTGCTCCACCACAAAACCACGCCCAGTTGCACGATACTTGGCACCACCATGAAGAATAGTCCGACCAAAATAGTGAGTACGAGTTCCCATGGAAAACGTATAGAAAACAGATGAAAGTTGAAGCTGCATGGTCAAGAAATCCCAGATGGCTGCAAGGAACCCATGCTCAAGAGAGTTCTCCACTATCATTGGAAGGGCGGTGAACAGACCAAGTTGAATGATGAATTGCTGGTTTAAGATCGTGGCAAGTGCCTTGTTATTGTCGCTGTTATCTGCCAGAATAGAACCCTCAACCCCACTCAGAGCAAGATAAAGCCGACCCCACAAAAATGCATATACAGTCAGAACCACCATCATCGTATTGAAGAAAAACCCCACAGTAGTGTAAAAGAACGATAGCATCCGGAAGAAGTCAAGCCTATGACCCAGCCTATAGACATCTCTGCTAAGAATTTGCTCCCCATTTCCACTAGCAACCTTAGCTTCAAACATAGATACTTGGTTCATCCCAACATCCCTTCCTTTGCCAACTTGGATATACTCATGGTGAGTAACATTGCCTCCACGCAATGTACAATTAAAGCCAGCAAAAATGTCCTCACTGATGTTGATCACTCTGGAAGCCTTGCTAATCCCACCCCGAGTCAAAAACCAGAACCTATCAAACACATCTGGGTGGCCATAGTGCATCCTAACTTTCAAAGGGTTGGCTAAAACACGCTGGCCCAAGGTGACAAAACTTGTTTCTTGAGCTGACATAAACCAAGCAAGTGACGAGACAGAACCAGTAAAAATGTGTTCCCTGACTCCCAATATAGTAGGCTTCCGAATACCATAGTAGACTTTGTATTCTTCTAAAAGATTCCTCATTTTGAGGGCCTCCTCGAAATAGTTATCTTGGTTCATATCAATGGTCTGGACAGCATCACCACGAGTGAAGATGAGAGCATGATTCTGATTTTCTGGTTTTCCTTCTCCAAGCTTTACTGGACCAGGCAACTTGACTCGGTAGATCTCTACTTCCCTCTTCAACTGCTGATCATACTTCACAAGAACAGAATAATACTCCTTCTGATCCCTCCCAGCAGATACCTCATCAACATAGGCAACTCTAAGGGCTTCATTATTTTTCATTAAGTACAAAATTTCCTCAGCACGAGGATCTTTTTTAGCTTTTTGAGCCCCATATATCTGGCAGGCAACAACATAAGTGAATTTCATCAAAGCAGTCCCATACTCATGGCCCTTGAATAACAAACCTGCAGAACTACTCGCTCTACTTAAACTCCTTGAAGGAGACTTTTCTGAGCTAAAACCAACTAAACCGCGGTCTCGTCTCATTGCGCCAAGTTCCCGGGATCCCTCCCTGATGTCCACCTCTGATGCAGAATCAAGAAAAACCAGCATCTTGAGAGCCCGATAATAATACATCATTCCCCTCACAGTGCGGGCAAGTGTCTGGCCCCTGTATGATGCCCAAAGCCTGAGATCTCTCAGCTTCTCTGTCCATATTTCGTTATCATTAACCATACCTTCCCGTCGCATCCTCTCAATGAAGTTTTTCCACTCATCATCATATATAGTCTGCAAATAATAGAGGGTTGAAATCCCATCTTCATTCTCTGTTCTTAGTTGTTCTTTACTGTAGATTACTTCTTCATTGTAATAGGGGGTCAGAACGCTGAATGCCATCATTTTCTCTACTTGAGGAGCATGGGGCATGTTCATAAATAGGGAATTACTAAAGAAGGCAATTCGACGTCTTGCTTCGAGATTTATTGGAATATTCTGCATAGAGTCCCGAGAAGTAAGTATCGTGTGCAAGCGTCTGACCTGCCGATAAAAGATTTCATTATGGGGATCGGGTAACTCCACGGCATTCTCAAAAAACAGCCCTTCAGCGGAAGCTAGAGAGCGAGGAGCCAAGCCATCCTCCCTCAATTGTTCAATGCTCCTTTTCTCCTTGAAAAAATCCCTAATCACGATCTCATAAAGGGCCTGGAGTGTATTCACCACCTGACTAGATTCTTTCTTAGGCTTCTTCAACAGCTCAGCCAGTTTTATCAGCTTGGAGTGAAGCTGGGGAAGTGCAGTCATTTTGAATGTTTTAGTGAACTTCTCGATCTCAATAGAGTGGTCGATTTCTTGAAATAAGACAGTGACAACGGAATGCTCTTCAGTATTAAGCCTGATTATTTGAGACAGCAAATGCTTAATGCAATCATAAGCTTCTATGACAGCACAACGCCTAAACTCATTCTTGCAAATCTTGTGCCAAATCCACTTATCAGGTGCATCCACCAACTCACTAGCTTGGCTGAGTGCAAGGAGAAGCTCATTGCATAGTAGAAAACATGGCCATCGGATAACCCTGACATTCCAAGCATTTGAAGGCAACTCCAATAGCTCCACTTCACGGTCAGAGACGATATCTTCTTCCCTGAAGATCATGATTACTTCATCCCATATCAAAGCAAACTTGTTTGCCTCAACCTGATTAGACTCTAGCTTCTTATAGGGCCGACCGAGCCCATACCTCAGCTTTAATCGGCGGATGGCATCATTAAACTTGCTCCTCAGAGTCCCCCTTCCACTAAGCAGCTGCTCCTCTGGCATGAGATTAAACTGAATGGCACTCGCAAAGAACTGAAACCTCAGCCTCAACTGCTGGATGTTTCTGATCTCACCCAAGTGTGCAAACAACCCTACTACCACCCCGACAAAAGAGGAGTAAATCGAGTACCAAATCTGCAAATCCATTAGGTAAATCAAAATCACTGGAAGCCACAATAAGAAAACTGCAAATCTATTACTGCTGCCAAAGAACTGATGCCACTCATATTCCGTGTTCTTAAAATTCAAAAGTATCTTTGTTGGAGCAACCATGGGCTTGATCTGCAGGAAAAAACTGAAACAAAATTTTGTAGCAAGCACAGTAGTCCAAAACAGGGTATACCTTATGTTGTCTACAAGACCTTCCCTTAAACCACGTCCCACAAAACTACGCGTTTGAAACCACCATGTTAACATGTAAAAGATCCTCCAATTAGTCTTCTCCAAGAAGTTCCTAACCCAAGGAACAACGAAAAGAGCCAGTGCCAAAATCTCCGGAAGAACGAAAACCAGCGCTACCTCAAGAAAATTGTACACCCGCCTATTTATTTCAGCAGTATTCCAGTGCCCGGCTTTATTCCTCTCCGAACATATTCTTCCATAAAAGATCCCAAACACAACCACCCAACTGGCTGCAACAACACTCTTCATAACCATTCTCAGCCCGAGCCACATAGTCTCCCTCGAAACTAAACTGTACTGTGTCCCGATATCAAGTAATGACTGCAAAAACCTCAAACCACTCCATGTAAAGAACACGGTGAAAACCTGAACCCGAACACCCCTATCCTCCAAGGCCAACCACGGATACGCCTTCTCAGTCCAGGCAACAATGACAGCAGCCTGAAGAAACAATATCAACATCACCCAAAGCCGATCAAAGCTCCTAAATAAGTTCCAAAACGACCTCTGCTCCACAAATCCAGTCTTCCCCAAATGCTTAAAATTACTACCAACATCAATAGGCCATTTGAGCTTCTGGAAGCATCTCCTGCTCCAAAAATACTCATTAATGTCATCATAATTCCGCCAAGCCGAATGAGGAGCAGTCCCATTCTTGCTCCTATCCACCTCTGCCTTAATAGTTTCATATATAGGTTTCACTACAGAGTTCAAAAATGCATTCTCGCCCGAAACAGAGGGCATTACGGGCTGACCCGTGTTCTCATCTATGTAATCCTCCAAAATTTTGTTCAATTCCATGGCCATATTGTGATAAATGTAACAAATACACTCAGGAACAAAGCGGAGATTCGCAGACTCACCCCAAATTAGGAGGTAGAGCGAGACGTAGAGCAGCTCGCGGCGGTGGTCGGGAGTGGCGCCGCGGCGGTCCAGGACCCAAATGTTGGACTTCCTCCCGACGTAGGAGCACCAATTGGTGTAGTTCTTGAGGAGCTTGCGGCGGAAGCGGCGGAGCACGGCGGAGTCGAGGGTTTCGAGGTTGTCCGGCGGAGGAGTGAGGCGCATCTGGGCGTTGGCGAGGTGGAGGACCAGGTGCTCCCGCTGGTTGCGGACATTGTCGGCCTGGAAGCCGAAGAAGAGAGCGAGCCAATCGAGGAGATCGTAATACGGACGCCATGGAGTGTGCGGCGGCTTGGGGAGGTCGCCGACGGAGCGGAGCGCGGCGGCGGCGGCGCGGACCTCGGGGAAGCGGAGGGAGGGGTGGTCGGCGAGGAGGTTGTGGACGGG
>JAYMTK010002331.1:0-14106 GCA_036897405.1 Pelargonium myrrhifolium | reverse complement strand
TGTGATCTGCACATGTTAACGGAATGGGGAATATTCTGTTAACTTTAACGGAAAACAGATCACACAAATAAAGGGGGTAGTCCATTGTCCACTTTTAAAACATGGGGGGTAATATGTTTTAAGCCCATAACATGGGGGGTCATCTGTCATTTCCCCTTAAAATAATTCTTTCTGTAGTTTTGCAACACTAATTATCCATGTAACATATAACATTTACATTTGAGGCAACTAGTGGGATCATCCTGTTCACAATGACAGTATTTGACAAGCACTTCTTGTGACTTACTCCATGCTTTTTTAGAGACCAACTTGGTGACAACCATTTATTTTCAGAGCCCAGATAGCACATGGTTTTCCCTAAGGTTACTTGTGTACCTTACCTCATTTATCTCCCCGCTCCTTAGTTAATTGCCTTTAGTGTAGCTAGTGATTGGTTGGTTGCCTTAGTAGACACTAGACACATTTTCAGTATGTGTTCTTTTCAACAAGCTGATGGATGAGTCAACATTGATTGAATCACTAAAAATTACCATTTCACCTTCTTAACTTTAATTGATTGAAGTATATTGGTATTACAATTATACATTTTGTTATTATATATTTAGGAAACCATTTGCACTGAGTGATGACGACTTAGGTTTTAAGTACTTTAAACTTTTCATTTTTTTCTAGCACTTGTCTGAAAATGTCCAATTGGTTTGCTACAATTTACTGATTTCATTTAATGATTATGGAAAAGATATATAAAATATTTGAACTAATTTGGTAGAAGAGCTATGTATTGATGCTTGGTACAAACATTTTCAGAAAGTGTGGGGTCTAAGTGTCCCACATTGAAAGTGTGTGGAGTTTGAGACCGCTTGTTATACTATTTGGCCCTCCTTTAGTCCAACGAATGTAGAAGGTATAAGTATAAACTCTTACATATAATTCACGGCCATTAAGAAGTTTTATAGGTTTTACTTATAATTCATTAGTACTCAGGGAATCACTTGTGCAGGACCAGAAGATGTCAAAATGATCATGGCAACAACTTTGGCAGAAATGGAATTGACTGACCACAATAAAGCATCTCTTTTTGAAGATGGTGTACTTGGCCCACTTCTTCATTTGGTTTCCAATGGAGACATTCATATTCAAAAAGTGGCTGTTAAGGCTCTTAAAAATATATCAAGCTTACCGAAGAACGGCCTGCAGATGATAAGAGAAGGTGCAGCTGTTCCATTGCTTGACCTTTTATTTCGTCATAGCTCAGCGTCATCTAATTTGCGTGAAGAAGTCGCTGTCACAATTATGTATCTTGCCATATCAACTGTGTCTCAGGAATCTTGTTCAACAGAGGTATCATTGCTGGAATCCGATGACAAAATTTTCATGCTTTTCTCTTTAATTAGCCTGAATGGGCCTGGCATACAGCAAAGCATTCTCAGGGCTTTCAACGCCTTGTGTCACTCCCCCTCAGCCTTAAATATCAAGAAAAAGCTACTGCAGGTATGCATTTTTGTGGGGCACACGCATTCTATTGAGCATTTATATGTTTAAAATCAGAGAATGTTTCTGTTGTTGCATGAAACCTTCGCAAGAGAAGGTAAATAAACTGAGTGAGAACTAGAGACAGGCTAGTCTTACACAAAGTTAGGAGTGTAGTGCCAAGATGAGAAGGGCCCATCAAGATATTGGCTGTACCATAAAGAAACCCTAGGATAAGGCCTAAGCAATAATACATGCATAAGAGTACCAATAACAGTAAGGCCCAGGGTAGAGGAGTTGCAAGTTGCAAGTTGCAACCTGTATGCTAAGCCTGAACGAAGCCAATGCTACTCCAACTGTTAACATTATTAAGGAACTTTGAAGAGGCATTTGCATCTTTGATGTCTAGTCTCTGTGTGGTTATCACTCTTGCTAACTGTCTGTTGGGATCGATTTCTATTGGATATTATATCATTCAATGCTGACTTGTTATCTGCTGGTGTAATTACAACTACAGAGCCCAGCTGTGCAAGTGCTGGTTCATTTATGTGAGCATAATGACTCAAATGTAAGAGCAAATGCTGTGAAGCTGTTCTGTTGCTTGGTAGAAGGTGGAAATGGAGCCACCATCTTGGAGCATGTTGGTCAGAAAAGTATTGAAACCTTACTTAGGATCGTCAATTCTTCTGATGATAAGGAAGAGATTGCTTCTGCAGTTGGTATTATCTCTAATCTTCCACAAGATCCTCAGATGACTCAGTGGCTTTTGGATGCTGGAGCATTGCCAATCATTTTCAATTTTCTTCCCAGCAGCAAGAAGTATGATGGCCATGAACATCAGTTAGTTGAGAATGCTGCAGGGGCCATATGTCGTTTTGCTGCTTCCACAAACCAGGAATGTCAGAAAAAAGCAGCCGAAGCTGGCATTATTCCCGTGCTGGTAAAGTTGCTAGAGTTTGGCACACCCCTGGCAAAGAAACACGCTGCCATTTCACTTGCTTGTTTTTCCGAGAGCTCATCTCAGCTAAGCAGGCCTACACAGAAGCGTAAGGGGCTCTGGTGCTTTTCAGCTCCCCCAGAAACTGGTTGTGTGGTTCATGGAGGAATTTGCACTGTTGAGGCATCCTTTTGCCTTCTGGAGGCTGATGCAGTGGGACCCCTTGTGAGGGTTCTAGCGGAACCAGATCCTGAGGTCAGCGATGCTGCTCTGGATGCAGTGTTGACTTTAATTGAAGGCGTAAAGCTGCAAAGTGGCAGTAAGGTACTTGCAGAAGCCAACGCTATGCCACTGATAATAAAACTTCTTAGTTCTCCGTCCCCCAGATTGCAAGAGAAAGCACTGAATGCGTTAGAAAGAATATTCCGGCTGGCGGAGATCAAACAAAAGTATGGATCATCAGCTCAGATGGCCTTAGTTGATTTGACTCAACGGGGAAGCAGTAGTACGAAATCACTTGCAGCCAGAATACTGGCCCACTTGAATGTGCTTCATGACCAGTCTTCTTATTTCTAAAGGAACTTAATGGCGTTATGCCATTTGTATTACAGGGACTTGAATGCGTTGTGAGGAGTTATGGCCATGGCAAGCACAGAACTGGTTTTCTGTACATTAATTCTGCACTATTCATCAACAGGTGCAGGAAGGATGTGCATCATGAACAGGTATGAAGCTTTTCAGTGCCTTTGGTAACCTAAACCCATTTTGTGCAATTGTTGTGCAGAAAATCAAGTTATTGGAGGGGTGAGATTTTACTTGTGGCTCATATTCAAAGAAACTAATTCTTTATTGTATAAAAGATAAATCATTGTAAGTTGTTGTACAAACTAAGGCCATTCTTTGTTAGAATTGTATTCTTTATAATCAGTCAGTTGTACCATAGGTTTTCTTATTCTTGTACGTATATATATGATAATATGATCTCTTTATTATAGTGTAAGATTTCATAAGAAATATTCTCCTGCATGTGTTTGTTTTACTTGGTGTGGATGAGACGTGAAAGCTACCAGTACGTACTTGTTTGGTAACTATAATTGTAAAAGGTCATTTTATCGATAAAATGAGATAAAAAGTATGAAGCGTAGATATTTTGAGTATTATTAGAGATTTGTCAGGTATTTTGAGAACATGATTGCTTGGTAAAACCACAAGAGAAATTTAATTATAGATGTTGTAATGACCAAAATAATCTTGAGTAGGAAAAGAAAAAAGAAATATTTGGGAGAATATGGTCAACCATGAAAAAAGGAGAGCAAATTAACCGCATGACACTGGTCGATCATCAAACTACAAGCATAGAATATGTGGTCAACCATCAAACACATGAAATAGTTGGTTGTCTTCTTCATTAGCTTGTTTTAACAATATAATTGACTTTTGGTTGAGAGATGTTGATTGAATTTAACAAGAAGAAGGAACTACAAATAAAAATTAACCGGGTGGAGGAACAATCCAAGAGCTGGAATGGTAGAGCTCATGAGTGGTGCAGAAATTTCACCACTCATTTTTCAAAGGAGAGCTGCATTTGCAAAGATAATAATACATCATATCATGCACACCATCCACTCCAAAATAGATCAACATTTCCATTTCCAAGTTTCCTATACAAACACAAGGATTAGCTTTATGAAATGAACAATTATTATACATAACTCCTGAACTTTTCTTCCCTTCTAGTTTTTTTAAGTAGAAAAAAAAAATAGTGAGTGATGTCTTTCCTTCCCATATGGAACAAAGACAACAGATTTGTAAAAGAATAGCAATAATTAACTAGGAAGGGTCAAGATTTGTGAAGTGAAGTTAGTTCCCTTCCATTCCCAAGATTATATTATGCTGTCTTCTCTTTCTTTGCTTTCCGGCTTCGATGCCTTCCCATAAATTTAAGGAGCTCATCAACAAGAATAACAGGAGCAGAAACCAAGATGACGAGAGACCATTCGTTGATAGTCAATGGAACAATACCAAAAACATCTGCCAAGATCGGAATGTAGAGTATGAGGCAATGCAATCCAAATGACACAGACATAGCAACCAAAAGCCAGGGGTTTCTCCAAGGTGGCATTGTGACCAAGCTGTTATCTTCCGAGAGGGCATTTAGAGAGTTGAACATCTCGATTGAAACCAGCACAGATAGTGATAGGGTCATAGCCTTCACTTTACCGACAGTGAAGTAGTCACACGGGTTTGAAAATGTGATCATACGATCCCCGCCTACCATAAATGGAGTCGCGCTGAAATTTGACCATGAGGAGCATTGCCCCCAGTTGCGAAGCTGAGATAGTTCTACAAGTGTATGCCCATCGCTCACAAGATCGATGCCCATAAAGGAAGCTTGGGTGTACCACAAGATGAAGACGCCCACAGTTGCAATACCCACGTAAGAACCAATTACCTGCATTGTGTACAATTTCATCAATGCACAACAAAAAATTTATGGCCTTCTAGTTTGTTCCATCTGTGATTGAGTTGAGTCTTAAGGTTGCAAAAGTATATGTAAGCGAGATATTCCTAACGAGTAATGAGGCGACATTGTTTCAAATATATAAGAGGACTTGAAATAAATACTTACCAAGTAGCGGAGAAGAACCCATGAGCTTAGTAGAGCATCATCACTTTTGCGGGGTGGTTTTCGCATTATATCAGTATCAGCAGGGTTAAAACCAAGAGCTGTGGCGGGTGGGCCATCAGTAACCAAATTGACCCACAGAAGCTGCACTGGAATCATACATTCTGGTATCCCCAGGGCGGCAGTTAAGAATATGGATATTACCTCTCCCACATTAGATGATATCATGTACCTGCAGATTGAGGATATATTAACAATTCTATAAATCACCCGAGAGGAAAAGATCACTAACTAAATGATACCTGATAAAAGCTTTCATGTTATTATAGATTGAGCGACCTTCTGCGACAGCTGAAACAATGGTACTAAAGTTATCATCTGCCAAAACCATATCTGCCGCTTCTTTTGCAACCTGGAATATCCAGCACAAAGAGACCATGGTAAACAAGCAGCCAAAATAATTTAAAAGGTGTGCATAATTTAAACTGCCAAAGATAGAGAGTATTATTGGGATAAAGCGGATTAACGAAACAACAATGATCCAATGAGTATACAATCTTGTTCATGTGTTACCTCAGTTCCAGTAATGCCCATGGCAATCCCAATGTCAGCAAGTTTAAGTGCAGGCGCATCATTCACGCCATCCCCAGTCATTGCAACAATTTCCCCCATCTCTTTAAGCATCCTCACAATTTCTTGCTTATGCCTAGGTTCAGCGCGAGAAAAAACTTTCCCTCCGGATCTTGACAAAATTTCAACTTGTTGTGAAGAGGAAAGCGCCATGAATTCTTTTCCTGTGTAACTTCTCCCTCTAAGATCCTCGCCGCCAGAAAACAATTTGATTTCCTGACAGATAGCTTCAGCCGTAGACTTATTATCTCCAGTTATAACCATAACTCTAATTCCAGCTTCTCCACAATCCTCAATTGCTTTATGAACTTCATCACGAGGAGGATCCTGCACAGTACATGATTAAACAAAAAATATTGCAAGTTTGACATTTGAATAGCAAGATGGATCAAAACCGAATAGGGCCAAACAAGAACTCACCCTTAGTCCAACCACTCCTACAAAAACCAAATCACTCTCAATGTGAGAGTAGCAAGATGGATCGAGCAACATCTTGTGGGCAGGATGACTCTCGGAATGGTAGTCTGAAAGTTCACCCAGTTCATCCTTATATGCCATACCCAAACACCGCAATCCCTTAGAACTCATCTCCACGAGTTTCAAATGTAACAGTTCCCTACAAGATTTATCAATAGGAACAAGGGATCCATCTGCAAGTTGTACGTGTGAACTACGCTCCAATAAACCCTCAACAGCACCCTGAAAGTTCCAAACTGTCAAGCAACTTGTAGAAGTAGCATTGGACAAAAATTAATTGAAAAAAATCTTATTTAGAGACTGTTCAATAAACCTGTGAACAAAATGAAACGATATCAGTGATATATCTACGAGGAAACATCACAGAAAGTTTATATGAAGTCATATTATTCCCAGTATATGTAAGTTCACTCTGTCAAGTTTCAGTAACTCTGCAGCAACTGGAGAAATTATGTGTCATTTAAGTATACATAACAGCACATTACGATAAAAAAATAAAAAATAAAAGCATTCTACTCATTTGGCATCAAATTATAATATTTATAAAATATGTAACGCGCCAAAATTCATTAATGCAAGTCTGTTGAGGTTTAAATTAAAATCTAATTGACAAACTTCTTATCCATGTTTGTAATGTTCGAGCATGACTACTGCATTCTTTCAAATTCATTTTTGCAAGTCAGACATAATACATTTTTCTTTCAAATCCAGATGTTGACAGCCCATGACTACGGCCCCCATTCTTTCCATTATCTATTAATCAAAAGAAAGCCAACATGAAAATGAAAATTATTACCTTAACAAGAAGTCGATTATGCCCAGTGGGCTCCCTGACTATGACGCTCATTGACTTTCGGACACGATCAAACTCCAATGTAGCAACTCTCTTTGATCTTTTTGTCCACCATTCACAGCAGCCTATTCCAACCAAAAATTATATAAGATTCAAAAGTTACAAAGTACTTTCAGAATACAATGCATACAGTGTACAGAAGCCACATGTTTCTGCTCACCTAATTTCACTGAGTTGTGATCAATCAAATAGTTAGCAGCAAGCTGTGTATCACGAATTTTGCTCCTGACTTTAGCATCTGGAACCCCCATCTTTTCTACCAAAACCTTAAGAGCAGCCTCGGTAGGCAAACCTGTAGCACGGAAGAGCCGGCCTTCCCCAAATATCCCAGCATCATTGCAAACTGCACATATTTCTGCCAATGCTTGCAAGTTTGCATCCATATTATAGCAATTCCAATCAACAATTCCGCCATCATTAGGATCATAAGTTGTTCCTTCAACGCGGAAAATTCGAGATGTTGTTGTTTTCCCACCCAATGTGAAAAATTCTGTCACAGACATCTGATTTGTAGTCAATGTTCCAGTTTTATCAGAACAAATCACAGTTGTGCAGCCAAGAGTTTCTACACTTGGAAGCTTTCGAACAATTGCATTTTTTTGTGCCATTTTTCTGGTACCCAGAGCCAAACAAGTAGTTATTACAGCTGGAAGACCTTCGGGAATTGCAGCAACAGCAAGAGCAACGGCTATCTTGAAATAGTAGGTGCATTTCTCGAAAGAAAACTGAATATTCGTAGGCCACCCATCCACAACATCCCATGACAGGAAATTTTTGTAGTTTATAACCCATACAATGAGGCAAACAAGTCCAATTGCAGTGGTCAGTCTGCTGCCAAATTCATCCAGCTTCTTCTTCAAAGGAGTATCACTCTCTTCTAGAGAAGCCTCATGTATTTGCTTCTGAATTTTCCCGATTTCGGTGTTCATTCCAGTGCTTATCACAATGCAAATACAGCTCCCATTAACAACTGTTGTACCAGCAAAAACCATGTTTTCTTTAGCCTGCAACTCACAGTCGTCCATGAACACTGGACTAGTGCCTTTCAAGACGGGCATGGCCTCTCCAGTCAGTGAGCTCTGCTCAACTCTCAAAGTCGAGGTTTTTAAGGCTGCAACTCTCATGTCAGCAGGGACTTTGTCTCCTACCCGCAGTTCCACTATATCCCCCGGTACAAGCTCCCGTGCAGGCAAGTCCGGTACAAGATACCCATCTCTCAAAACCTTCCCCGACTCACATTGCATCTCTTTTAGAGCCTCAAGTGCCTTCTCAGCGTTAGTCTCTTGCCACACCCCAACAATGGCATTAAGGACTAAAATCAACACTATCACAAAAGGCTCAACATATGCCTCCAACCCGTTCTCCCCATGCTCGCTTCCATGCATGTAAGCCAAAATGAATGATATGAATGCTGCAACTAAAAGAATCTTGACAAGCATATCATCGAATTGATCCAATACAAGCCTCCATAAGGGTTTCCCCTTCTCTTTGGCCAACTCATTCCAACCATACCTCTCTCGCTGCTTCTCAACCTCATAGCTGCTCAGACCCTTGTCTAGTTTCACACTGTACTCTTTCAAACACTCCTCAACTGAACAAGACCAAGCAGGGAATGGTTTCTCTTCCATTAGTGCTTTAAATTTAGAGATGAAATGCCAACCCCACTTCAAATATTCTCAATAGACCATATCAGATCCCTATAAACACATATCAGATACTCTGAAATTATGGAGTGAATTGCAAATAGTAGAAAGATAAAGTGAAATGTCTTACTATTTTATCCGAAATAAACAACTTTAACACCATAAACCCAAGTAGAATTTGAAGAACAAGCAATAATAGCTAATCTTAAGCCCACACAACAAGGGGAGGAAGGAGGTGGTTTCACAGAGAAGTAACAACCCAAAAGAAACAAAATTAACACAAAGCAAGTCTACAAATCACAAAGCAACACCAAATAAAACTGACCACAAACTACAAAACAACTGACAATGAACTAGACAGTAACCTAACGGTTAAAAACATCCAATGGACTAAACAAAAACACCTTGAAGTATGAAACCCAGCATCACAAACATACAGAAGTCTTACCTAAAACAGGGCACCACAAGTGACAACACATGAAACCCAGAATGCAAAAAGAGCAGGAGAGAAGCAAAGCTTATATAATAGTTCACCAAAACCAAAACTTGGACTCAAAGAATTGAACTTTTGAAGAAGAAGAAGAATGATAGAGGAACAAGAAGTTGGCTTGGAAAATAAGCAAGAAAGAAAATTCTGTGGTTCTCTCTTTGGAATTGGACCGGTTGTTTTATGATGTTCCTGCCTCCTGGTTGGTTATGCTTTTTCTGGTGTTGATTAATAATGGTTATGCTTTTATGGAAGTGGGTTTGGAATTTTTGGATCTCTTCACTTTCAAACTTCTTCATCTGTCTCTGCCTCTCAGTGGAAACAGTTACACTTGAAATTTGAAAAAGTTATAGGCCTAAACTAAAAAGCTTCATTTTTAAATCCTATAATACCCTTTTGTTTGGTTATATTTACGAGATTTGCCTTTGTTGACCTTTTCGGTCAGATCAGATGAACATCAACACATTGTGTCGTATACTCCCTCGTCTCAAAATGAGTGTCTTGTTTCAAATGGATTTTTGTTCTAAAAAAAATATCTCCTTCTTTTTCTAAAAAGTTAATTATGCATAAATTGTCAATAACATCCTCATAATAAATTAGTTAGTCACTATTAACACATAATTATAATAAGCTAGTTAGCATCTATTAACACATGATCATAAGAGTACAAAAGTAAATATACCACACCAACTAACTTATTTTTAATTATTTTTGAAATAAAAAGGAGAACCATCATTTTATAACGGAAAGAATATTATATAATGTGACAATTGCTCTGGAAAAAAATATAAACAATTTGGTGGGTACTGGGTACTGATTTTTTTGGCATTTTAATTTTTAAATACCAGATCAGATAGGAAAAAGGTTAGTTTTAGTTATTGTACTATCCACAAAGTTTAGAGGAAGTCTATGAACTTTCAAGTGTATGACTTTAGTGCAAAAGTCGTGCAAATGGGTGAGTTTAGTCCAAAGTAGTCCAAAAAACGTAGGACACACCGTTAAATTCGTGGACGGAATCCGTTAATTTTAACTGACGCCGTTAGTTTCTAATATTTTAATAAATAATATTTTTATTATTATTATATTACAATAAATATTATTATAATTTTTAATTTTTTGTTAATATAATAAATATTATTTTAATTTTTTGACGTGGACGGAAACCGTTAATATTATTACTTTAATTTTTTGTAATTTTAACAATTTTTAATTAAAATAATTTTTAATATTATATAATATTAATTTTTTACTTGCCACGTCATCAAATTTATATTAAAATATTAAAAACTAACGGTGTCAGTTAAATTTGACGGATTCCATCCACGAATTTAACGGCGTATCCTTATTTCAACGCTTTTCGGACTATTTTGGACTAAACTCGTACACTTGAAAGTTCAAGAACTTCCCTTAAACTTTATGGACAGTATAGGGACTAAAATCATCTTTTTCCGTCCAAATATTGCCTATTTTGTTAGGCTCAATTTAAGGCCAATTAGCAAGGGCAAGTAATCAATTTGTCTTTTTTACATCTCTGGGCGAAGGGCAAAGTAGTCAATTTGTCTATTTTACATCTTACCACCGCCACACCTCTCTCTACGAGTCATCTTCTTCATTGTTAAGAAGTAGAGTGTAGATTATTAAACAATTTGAGGGCTCTCTGCCATTCGGTCTCCCATCTTTCTCTTTTGCATGTGTTGGGTAATACAAGTTGAAGGGTTGCTTAAGTAAGGATGATTTGTCTCTTGGAAGTTTCATGAGATACAAGCTTTGGATGGTTTCTTCATGGCTAGAGCAAGGATTGAAGATGCAAATTTGTCCAATCTATTGAGCTCACAAAGAGATACATTTTTCTCTTTAATTCTTAATTTTAGCATGAGTTTTGTTTTTGATTTGGTGTTTGATCCCCAATTTTTCCATCATATTTGTCATTGAACAAGCTTTTTGGTTCAATTCCATTGTCACCAATGACGGAGCCAGAAGTACAATGAAGGGTGGACACAATAACTTTGATGAACATAATAATATAGTTATATATTGAAACTAGATGCAAAAAAATCTCAGTCAAGTATTTAGAGTTAAGATTCGACCTAACTATCGATTAAATGTCATTTCATGAAACAAAATTATAGTAAAACACGTCTATAAATTTCATGTTGGTTGATACTTCACGGTTACACTACATTGGGCTTATAACTGTGGTTTTTCACTGCGGTTTTCAACTGCAATTAAATTTGGGCCTATGTCGATTGTCAGTTTAGTAGACCTAATTTTAGACCCGCCCTTATTCAAAATATTTATCCATCCTCCCAAGCTCCTTTGAGACGTCCTTCTTCTTCCTTCTCCATCCTCCGAATCTCCTTTGAGACAGTTCTTCTCCTTCCTTCTACATCCTTCGAAGCTTCTCTGAGACGAACCACTACCGTGTACTCACAAAGGTTCTGCAGATCGCGAGATGAAAAGACTTAAAGCTGCTATACGCCCCGTCAGTTGTTGGACTTGTTTTAAACATGTGGGTTCTCCCATGGTCATTAGGGCCTGGACTTTATCTGGATTGGCTTCTATGCCTCTTTCACTAACTATGACCCCCAAGAACTTTTCCGAACTCACGCCAAAGGAACACTTGGTTGGGTTCAATTTCATGTTATAACGTCTGAGGGTAGCAAAAGTTTCCTCAAGATCGGCGAGTTGGGACCCCGTTTTGGGAGTCTTGACAATTACGTCGTCAACATAGACCTCAAGGTTTCGCCCAATTTGTGAAGTGAAGACCTTGTTAACCATTCTTTGGTAGGTTGCCCTAGCGTTTTTGAGTCCAAAAGGCATTAGAACATAACAGTAAATCGAATCTGATGCTATAAATGCCATTTTTTCCTGGTCACCAGGATGCATTTTGATTTGATGGTACCCAGAGAAAGCATCTAAAAATGACAGGACTCTATGACCCGTGGTGGAGTCTACAAGTTTATTTAAATTTGGGAGAGGGTAGTCATCTTTTGGACACGCTTTATTCAGGTTGGTGAAGTCGACGCACATCCTCCATTTCCCATTACTCTTTTTCACCATCACCACATTCGCCAGCCATTATGGATATTTGAGCTCTCTAATGAATCCAGCTTCGAGGAGTTTTTTCACCTATTCTTTGATAGCCTCGTCTTTCTCCTGAGAATAGTTGCGTCTCTTTTGCTTTACGTGTATGGCATTTGGAAGGATATCGAGCATGTGCTCAGCAACCTCCGGGTCTATCCCAGGCATGTCTGTAGGGACCCATGCAAAGACATCTTTATTTCTTCTCAAAAGGTCCATGAGTTCTTCTTTTTCTTGGTGAGGCAAGTGTTTCCCTACCTTAGTGATTTTGGATGGATCTTTGTCTGCAGGGTCCATGAGTTCTTCTTTTTCTTGGTGAGCTCTCGGGACGTACCTCTTCTATCCGTAGATCCAGGTCTTCCATAGCCATTTCTACTTGGCAGGTCCTGACTACGTCCTTCTCCATATTTTCTTTTCCTTCATCTTCTTTTTGGACACGAGGAATGGAATCATTCTCTTCTTCTACCTCGTCCTCCAACAAGTTTATTTCTTCTCCAAGTACCACGTCCTTGGGATCATCCCCCTCTTCCCCATGATAATGGGTTGGAGGGGCGCTTTTTTAGCCGGTCGAGATTTTGGTTCCTTGAGAGAGGGTTCATTGGGCTTCGTCAGATAGGTGCAAGTATGTCGTGGATAGGGCAAAGACTTCGAGACTTGGTTGAGTCCTGCCCTCATCAAGGTTTTCATTTTAGCTTCCTCTTTAGACTTGGGAGTTAGGACTGGCGCGGTCACCTTATCAGATACTACTCCTTTAGGTGAGTCCTAAATAACTTGTTCATCTGGGAGTGCCGAGGCTGACTTGAAAGTATCTTTCAAAAGTATGTGTCCAGGTTCGAGTTTGGTCTTTTTAATTGTGCTAGGGTCTGTCTCCTTGACTCCTTCTATACTCTTGTCCTCAGTACCCAGTCCCCTTTTATCTCTAGGAAGCTGGCGTACGTGAGGTTCCTTGGTTTGGTCTCAAATTGCAAACAGAGTCTTACTTTCATCTATTGTGGGTTTGGGAGCGACCCTATCCTTCAACATTGATTTGTTCATATCATGAGACGGGTAGATGGTGTTTACCTCGTGCTCTTTCCCTTTCGTCTTTCTTATCAGATACTCCCATACTGCTTGTGGACTCGCCAGGAGAACCGCCACTCCTTACGAGTAGGGAATTTTACTCATTGGTGATTGCCACTCGGAACCATGTCGAATGCGTCTATCAAGGGTCCGCCAAAGATGGCGTTGTGGTCCGAAGGTATATCGATCACCATGAACTCGCAAACTCGATTCTTTTCTTCTGGATACTCTCCCAATGTAACTGGAAAACTAATGACTCCTTTTACGGTAGTGACCGCGTCGTTAAAGCCCATGAGTACACGTTTTAAGTCTTTTAGAGAGCTTGGCCTGAGTCCAAGCAAGAGGAAGGCGTCCCAGTACAATATGTTCACTTGGCTCCCAATATCAATGAAAATTCTTTCCACATTTGTTCCCATGATTTCCCCATTGATAATGAGGGGTTCCTTTCTCATAGATCTTGTTGCGTCCGAAAATCTTCAGAGGCTTGCTTCTGCTGACTGTATTGACTTCTGGTCTCGGCCGCTGCGGATGAGACCTGTGTTGGAGCTTACTGCGATTGAACTGAGTGTACACCTGGGTCAGGTGGATGAGACTCGGGTCCCAGGAAGGTCTGTGCTTGAACTAGGGGACCGAGACTCTGGTCCCGATGCGATTTGTCTGAGCTGGGTCTGACTTCTCGCCGGCGAGCTGCTTTACTGAGCCTCTGCTCGTCCGTGCCTCTTCTTGAGTTCCTGCAAAAGGCAGCACACCAAAGAACGATGAAACTCGGAGTGTTTTCCGGGACACCGCCTCCGGCGTGAGAATAAGCGTACGCCGGAAAACACTGAGGAGCTAAGTAGCTCT
>JAYMTK010002330.1:0-14112 GCA_036897405.1 Pelargonium myrrhifolium | reverse complement strand
GATTTACATCCCAGAGATCAACTGGACTTTAATGCTGTTATGCTTGGCTGTTACTATCGGTTTCAGAGACACAAAGCGCATGGGCAATGCATCAGGTATGTCATTCCCTACAAATCAGTATGATTGAATTCAAGCAACCTGTGCTTCTTCCTCTCTTTTTTTTTTTTTTAATTTTTTTGTATATTCTGGATCAGGTTTGGCAGTTATAACAGTTATGCTAGTTACCACCTGCTTGATGTCTCTAGTAATTGTCCTATGTTGGCACAAGAGTGTCTTCCTTGCAATAGCTTTTGTGTTCTTTTTTGGCACAATTGAAGCTCTCTACTTCTCAGCTTCTCTGATCAAGTTTCTTGAAGGGGCATGGGTCCCAATTGCCCTTGCATTCATCTTCCTGATCATTATGTGCGTCTGGCACTACGGCACACTTAAAAAGTACGAATTTGATGTCCAAAACAAAGTCTCCATCAACTGGATACTCGGCTTGGGTCCCAGCCTTGGCATTGTCCGTGTTCGTGGGATAGGCCTCATACACACTGAACTCGTCTCTGGAATCCCTGCAATCTTCTCCCATTTTGTCACCAACCTTCCCGCCTTCCACCAAGTCCTAGTCTTTCTCTGCATCAAATCTGTCCCAGTCCCACATGTTAAACCAGAAGAACGGTTTCTTGTTGGTCATATTGGCCCAAGAGAGTACAGGCTGTATAGGTGCATTGTAAGATATGGGTACCGCGATGTTCACAAGGATGACATGGAATTCGAGAAGGATCTTGTATGTAGTATAGCAGAGTTCATTCGCTCGGGAACAGGTGCACTCAATGGGGCCAGCGAAGATTTCGGGAAAGAAGATGACAAAATGACAGTTATCGGGACATGTTCTACTCATGCAGATGGAGTTCAAATAAGCGACGAAAATGTCAACAACATAGATTCCCCAGGAACGTCGGAGCTCAGAGAGATAAAGTCACCACCAGTGACCCGACCAAGGAAAAGAGTAAGGTTTATAGTACCGGAGAGCCCAAAGATAGACAGGGCAGCGAGGGAGGAGTTGCAGGAACTGATGGAAGCTAGGGAAGCTGGTATAGCATATATACTAGGTCACTCGCACGTGAGAGCGAAACAAGGATCTAGCCTGTTGAAGAGGATGGTGATAAATTTCGGGTACGAGTTCTTGAGGAGGAATAGCAGAGCACCAACCTATGCTCTAAGTGTACCTCATGCATCAACTCTTGAGGTTGGAATGATGTACCATGTATGATTTTGGTTCTATACAAAATGATAACATATGTAATGTATATTAAGTTTGTAGTGTTTTGTGAAAAAGAGAGAAAGCTCCCCCATAGTTCAAATGGTAGATCCAACCTTTGTATCTGCATCAATTTTGAAAGTTCTGTGCACATTTGGTTACTTGTCAATATGAAGGTGAATCTGGTTTTTGGTTACATAAAATATTCACATGAACTTCACAGATCAGCTTCTTCTAATCTTGTTGCATTCAGGGATATATTGAGAAAATTTTCTGAGAGGAAGACTTATGTATTACATTGTAAGCACGTTTTATGCCATACGTAGTCAACATTCTACGATTTTAATATCGATTCAATATCTACCAACGACAAGTATGAAGCAATCGTCCAATACATGTGTCAGTTTGTCAGATGGTCAACTCTAGTATCGATTTTTATGCACCAACACTATCCATTAAAATGCAAGTCCACTAAAAAATTAGATATGAGAAATGTTTTTTCTTTTTCAAAAACAAAATATCATGGCGACAAATTATAAAATTTAGTAAGATACATTTTACCCTTAAACAAATTATAAACTTCTAGGACATATTCACAAATGTTCTGGTGTCACACTGTCACACCATGTTGATCTATCTCAGAAAAATGTGTTCAATGTGTTCTAGAAGACAGATATGGCACTGTGGCAGAAACTATCCTGATCTAGTGGCACATGTATAGATATGTTTAGGACTATTCTAGAAGAAGCCAAGACTATGAGCAGTGCTAAAAATGTCTTCAGCAATAACAAGAAGTCTCTAGCATGGGAATGGGTCTGGGAATGTCCTATAAATAGGACTTCTCATTTGCTAGAGAATTTAACAAAAACCAAGTTTCTCAACCTTTTCACATGTCACAATCATTTTTATGTTAATAATATAATCTTTTCATGTGAATAATAACATGATAAGGAAAAAAGAGAGAGTCTAAGTTGAAAATGTACACAAAAAATTACAAATAAATTTGTCCATAAAATTATACTACTCTTTCAAACTCTCATTACGCATGTCTTCAAACAAATTTTAAAAGTGACCAATTATTTTCTCTTTCACGGTTTCATATAGACACACATTGATCTGAGAGCATCCGCATTGCTGCATATCCAAAAGTCCTCGTTAATATCAATTTCTCCACGGATAGCAAATTGTCATATTATATTTAATATATTATGAAATCTTTTATTTATATTTGTAACTAATAAATTTAAAAAATAGAAGTTATCTAATAAATTTAAAAATAGAAGTTATCATCAAGGAGTGAGCTCATACATTTTTAAAGTTTTTCCACATTAAAAGTTTCAATATTTTTTGAGGACCTATTTATTGTCTCAATGCATTAAACACAGCTCACGTAGATGTTCTTATCTTGCAAGTTGTCAAGCTCGTGCCAAGAATGTGTCACATTGATTCAACCATTCTCAATCTTCTTTCCATGTGTGACATTGGTTGTATTATAAATTATGTTTAATTAATGTATAAAAGGCATTGTTGTATTCTCTTTATATTAGTTTGTGTTTATAAGTTGATCTTACATAGATCTAAATTGTCATGATAGATGTCAATGGGATGCAGTCAATACTTGTATGTTGTCACATATATGACAAAGTGTTATAAATATGTAACACCGTCTGACAATATCATTACATTATTGAACATATTCACTTAAATATTATTTCATAATTGTTGTTTATATGTTATAATTGATTTTCAAGAACAAAAAGTGATAACATACAAGAAAGTAAAAAAGAACGAAAGAAAGAAAAAGAGATAAGCCGAACTATCCGAGTATGACGAATTGATGATACGTGTTCAATTTGACATATCAAAGACACATTGATGATAGATTTGTCACTTCAAGTCTCATCACTTGAGTAACATTGACCCATTACTAAATTTTGTTCCACGTTACTACCAACACGATGAAATTCTACAAGATCACACACAATGAGTTTTGTGTAATATATGCGCACTCCCTATACTATTTGTAAAATGTATGTTTTTTTTCTTCAATAAAAACAATTTACAACTTTCTCCAACCGAACATTAGAATCAATGAAACAAGACCAACACAATATTATAATCAACCAGGCAAAACATAGAATACAGGGAGACCAAGATCCAAGTGGGTCTTGTAAACAAAAAAAATTGCTATACCAACACTCATTAGACCAAGTGGTTTAAGGCACTTGGATTTCTCCTCAGAGATCTCAGATTCAAATTCCATCAGAACCATCAAAGGTGTTGGTATTGCTGATAGAATAAAATAAAATAAAAAAACAAAAAATTGCTATACAGGGCCGTGACAAGAATCACCCGAGAACCCACCTTGATGGTCTAATCTCCAAATGGGATCAGCAACAACCCTTTCTGGGGATACATTATCTATCTGTGTATTATAAGCCAATTTATTGGCTTTCACTCAGCCACACAGCCTCTAAAGTTGTTTTGCTATTGCTGCGGGTACATCTCTTCCTGAAAGCAAACAAATAATGGTACCATATTCGAAGTTTTAGTACCCGTAAGTCAAAATCTACTCTCATTTTTCTGTCAAAATCTACTCTTATAGCAAAGACTTGGATTAGAAAGCCGATGGATAGATAAAAGAGCACCACAGACTATTAACGAGTCCTGCATAAACAAAACACGGTTTCAAATACTTATAGCACATAAAGTGAGTGAGGGCATAAGAAACAAATTAATATAATATACGCTCTTATAATAGCTATGTTATATACTCACTCCGTCTCAAAATAAGTGTCTTGCAATCTTGCTTTCTATTTTGAGAAAATTTTAAGAAATTAGTGTTATGCACTTCCTCTTGCATCCCCAAGGGCATGTGTTGTAACAAACTTAAGAGATACTAACTTATTATAGGGATACTATTGGTATTTCATGTATAACTATCTTCCTCAAAAGGAAAGAAAATGCTTATTTTGGGACAAAAATGTAAGAGGAACGTGACACTTAATTTGGGATGGAGGGAGTGTATAAAAACAATATTACTCTTGTCCATTTCTATTGGATATTGCAACATATTACAATGACCAGTACAACTTATTAGTGCAGTCTTGGGCTCAATTCAAGGGTTTATGAGACTATGGGTTTGTCTATAACTGGCAATAATATAGTAAGAGTAAACAATCATGAAAAATAAACAGAAGCTATTCCTGAAAATAAAATGAGAGAGAGAAAGAGAGACATACTGCATCTCAAGCTCTCAACCAACCAGCAGATTTCAATTCCATCATACAATGGCGGTATGGAAGTACAGATTAGTTCACCAGAAGCGAAACCACTTTGATCTACTTGAGCTCTGTTGATGCTCTTCTCTCTCTCCTGAAGGACTTGTACCACTGGAGTGAACAAGCCTCTGAAATTTAGCTGATAGCTCTCGATAAGACTGAACTTCTGACGGCCGCACTTGTCTAACTGCAGCCCTCAAGTGTGCCATAGTTATTTCAGAGGCCTCAAGGTTCTCCTGATTGCACCGAAATTCATAAAATCAATAAAAAGAGAAACATTTCACAACAATAAATAAAATGATAATAACAATTGGAACCCAACAAACTTCTATTGCGGCAACTGCTGCCTCCCGGCAGATCAATGTTATATCAGCTCCAGTGCAGCCTTCAGTGAGACATGCCAACTCCCTTAAATTCACATCAGAACAACATGGGATTCTGCGTAAATGGATGCGGAATATTTCCTCCCTGTCAGACTCATTAGGAAGCCCGACATACAGCAGTCGATCAAAGCGTCCTGCTCAAACATTTTCTCCATTAATAGGAAAGCTATGAAGTTCGGGAGAAGAAATATATAAAGTCAACCGCCCAAGTTGTGTCACAGAGAGAGAGAAAGCACCTGGTCTTAAAAGGGCAGGATCTATCTTGTCTGGCCGATTTGTAGCAGCAATAACAGTAACATTAACTCTTTCATGCAGGCCTGAATTGGCAAGAAGACTAGCTTGAGATTACATAACTAGAGAAAGAGTACCAATTGCGATTGAAATGCATGTTAATTGGAACTAATTACTAACCATCCAATTCAACTAGAAGTTGGCTCATAACCCTATCAGCTACTGAAACACCATCACCTTCTTTCCCACGAATGACGGCAAGAGCATCTATCTCATCAAAAAATATGATTGATGGAGCATTGGCTCTTGCCTTTGCAAACAGTGATCTTACAGCCTTTTCAGATTCACCAACCCACTTGCTAAAGAGTTCTGGACCCTTCACTGCAAGGAAATTTAGTCCTGCTTCAGAAGCTACTGCTCGTGCCATGAGTGTTTTGCTGCAACCAGGAGGACCAAACAACAATACCCCAGTTGGGGGACGAGTTCCTATACGAGTAAGTGCATCCTGGTGTTTTTGGGGCCACTCCACTGCTTCCATTAATTGAATTTTGACTTCCTCTTGTCCACCAACATCTTCCCAATTAACTTTTGGAACCTCAAGTATAACCTAAGCGAATGAAAACACAGAGATTAGAAGATAATGAATGAGACCATGCATATTTTGTCTGTGAATATAAAAAGAAAAAAAATCATCTAGAATGATAATATTTTAGCATTAATTATATGCAAGAACTGAAGCCACAATTAAAAAGGAAGTAGGCTAAGGAGTTCCTTTTCTAGGTTTCCAGTGAAAAGAAGCTGCTTGCTTTGGTTGGTCACATCTAAACTGGAAAATGCTATATAAATGAAACGGAGGAGAGATGAAACTACTTCAAGGTCAATAATCCATGATATATCATCTACTCTTTACAGTTTCCTAACTGCAACAATATTGGACAACTCCACTCTAAGAAAGGTTTCAAAATGAATGCCCCGGTGAGACAGACAATATGCTACCATTTAGGTGAGCTAAGTTCCATAACCAAATATTTAAGTTGGATTAGAAGAATGAACATTCAGTATGTAATTGACATAATAATTAACATTACAGTAAAATCGAAAAACTATTGAAAGTTTAATTTGTTAACAAGCAATTTCCAAAATAAAAATAGTGAGAAAAAAAAAAACATTACAGTATTTAATGATACATGCTTATTATGTTGAAAGTATTTGATAATATTGACAAGTACATTACCATTATGGTAAAAAAGAAGTACTGCATTACCATTCTTACTAGATTACTAGGAAGAAAAAAATACTTTGGCTTTGTACCAAACACTGCATAAAATGAGCATTTTGGCTGGAAAAGCATTCTGATAGGAATCCTCATTCCATTTCTTTCCTATCTTACGTACCAATAATAACCTAATGCTCTGTTTAGATTCTTGGATTTCATTTGAAATTACGCATTTGAGCCAAATCCATAATTTGGATGCTCAAAGAATTTGGATTTGGCTGAAATCTAATAGGACTGAAAACATGCCTCCTTGTCATTTCTAATTTTATAATTTCCCAAACATAATATTTTTATTTGAAATACAACATTTCAAATACCAAATTTCAAATCAAATCCAAGAATACAAACACAACCTAATGGTAAACTAAAAAATCTAATGTTTGTCCATCAAGTAATTGGCCCATGTAGAGTATTAATGACCTTCACCTTCTAGAGCACCCACAGTACAGAATACAGGTTGCACAAGAGTAACTAACATCGAGTGCACTAAGAGAAAAGTTAACTTACCTCTCGCATGGCGCTGGGCCTCACTTTCAGCCTAGCCTTTTCAAAATCTTCAAAGGTCACTTTCAACATACATTCTTCTTCCACAGTACAAGTTCTTTCGAAATTTATATTGGTGTCTGTCTGATTACTGTCTGTACTTTCCTGGACTTCTCTACCAAAGCAAACAGATAGTGGAATCTCTGAGGAAGTAGGCAAATCTGACAAAAATAAAGAATCTGAATTATCCCTCCCAAGGTCCATTGTCCCCTTAATGCTATCAAATTCTAAAAGACTTTCTGAGTGACCTCCATATTCAATGATGGAATGCAAATTATTGCTAGATTTTTGAAACTTAGCATAACGCCTAAGACAAACCAAGGCAGCCTCGTTGCATAGGGCAGCTATATCAGCACCCACAAAACCATGTGTTGTCATAGCCAAGTTTTGGATTTGCACTTCTGAAAGAGTATGTTCCATTTCATTGAGAATAGTATGCAGTATATCGGATCGTTGTATTGAAGATGGCACACCTGAAAAACAATTTTAAAAAAGAAAGTACATTACATTATACAATAGAAAAAGTGACAATTATGTACATCTGATAAGTATCTGTGACATTCATGAGCCAAAAAGAAGTAAACTTGGGTTTTTTCTGGTTTTCCAATCTTCTAATTTTACGTGCGACTCAACTGCAGAACCATACATGTTCCTAATATGTTAGGATATTCCGGTCACTATATTCACAATCACCAACAAATCATGCAGACAATCTGTCTTCTCATGGATTTCCTGCACACCTATAAAAAAATTATTCACTTTCCTACAACAACCAAGTCATTTCCCAAACAAAGTTGGGTTCAACTACATGGGTCCTTTGGTGCAGTAAAGTGCCAAAAGCCCTAGGCTAGGGTTAAGAGGCAAAGTCTCTTTCCTAAACACTATTGGTTTCTTGTTCAAGCTTGTATATATACAACTTGATGGTTCCTTAGGCCGTTACAAGATAGGATTTCGGCACCTTTCTATATTATTAAAAAAAAAAAAAAAACTCCTTGGGACCCTCTACTTTGTCTAGTTGTCTTCTCCCTCTCCACTCCATGCTATCTCCTCTGTTAAGTAATGCATTATCATGTCTTTTCTTGCCATTTTCAACATTAATTTAGGCATATCCCTACCCCCTTTCAGTTTGTATAATTCAATTTTCTTACTAGAGAGTAGAGACAAATGTCTTGAATCAAATGTATACCTCAGATTCAGATACAATGCATGAGCACTTCAATGAGTCAGTAGATGATTCAGAATCAGAAAGATTATTCAGATCTTACATAAGTATATGTCTCAAAAAGATTTCATATTACCTAATTCAATTTCTCTGTCAAGTCTTCCAGGCCTTCTGAGTGCAGGCTCAATACCATCAGGCCTATTGGTAGCGGCAAGTACAAGCACTCCATCAGTTCGGCTGATTCCATCCATCAGATTCAACAATGTAGCAACCATTCGTTGTGATAACTCTTCACCTCCATCTTTCCGAGCAGGTGCTATGGCATCCAACTCATCAATGAAAATCTGAGAAGGGGGAAAAAACTTGAAATTAATTTATAATGATGTGTTAATTGTAGGATACCAAAGCATGCAAAGTTATATGCAAAGATATAAATAAACTTGTTACCCCTTACCAACTGAAAATGCAGTACAACACTGAAATAATCTGTTTACTAATCTCCATTCAATTAGTTCAAAAAATGTAGACAGACATAAATTCCACAAAGCATGCATAAAAACTGAACTTCGACCCCTCAAGGCATACAAAGCACCTCTGAAGTTATGGTTCAAACAGTGCACTCAATGATGGTCAACCACAACTAAAACCAAATCCAAATAATAACATTTCAAAAAGGATAAAATATGTTTTACTATTATTATTTTCATTACAAAAATAAAGTACTTATCTTGTATGGACTTAACCAATGAATATAAATGATCAGTCAAAACATAAAATAAGAAGGAACATAAAGTTGGCTTCTTAGGGTGAGGGAATCTAACCACTGCAGGTCTCGATCTGCTTGCTGACTCAAAAACTTCAAGCAAGGCTTGCTCACTTTCTCCATAATACTGGCCCACAATTTCAGGTCCCTTTATAGAGAAAAGGTTGACACCAGCATTATGGGCACATAAATGAACCAAAGAAGTCTTTCCTGTGCCAGGTGGTCCATGAAGAAGCACTCCCTTTGTAGTTCGTAAACCAAAACTAGAAAAAAGTTGCATCAACAGAATATCAAGCCATAGTTACACACATGAAAGAAAACTATACAACTACTAGATTATAAATATCACAAAGACTTGAGCATTAACTTCACATTTCCAGTACACCAGCATTTATATTATTAAGAACAAAATTTAACACTGAATTTAATATAGAAGCAACAATATGTAATTTAGCATACCTTGACAAAGTGTCATCCACTGATGAAGAAATGATAATGTCCTTCAAGACTGCGTATTCTTTTGATAGACCTCCCAATTTTGGAATATAATCTACAACATCATCTTTATCATCCTCTGATATCAAACCTCTTGTTTGTGCAGTTTCAGACTCCGAATTCAATGGAAAAGATAAAAACACCCTTGTGTCCCGGTCTACTAAAATAGCATTATTCTCATGGTCTACAGGCTCAAGAGCTTGAGGATTTAAACCATTACTTCCTTCATCCATTGAATCTCTGTTATTACAGTCCACTGACACTTTTTTAGCATTTATCACATGAAAAATGCAAAGCTCTGAAAGTATTGGTATGCTCACAAGATTGCCACGTAGCAAACAACGTGAATACAGCCATGAAGCAGCACAGGTCTGCATAAGTTTCTTACCACTTTCATCCCCCAAGACTTCTTTAATGTTCAAAGAATCAACATATGAAATGTTTCGATTAGTAAACTTTGACACTGACTCATCACAATTTGGTGAAGCGACCTCACCCCAAGTATTAGGAGAACTAAGCTTCGGCTGATACAATGGTGTTCTAGGAGACGAAAGAAACCCATTCTCAAACCCATCATGAACTTTTTCAGCGGGAAAGTTAAAGGAAGAAACCAAATTACCATTCATCATTAATTTATTCTCCAAAGGAGCAAGTTCCAAATGCAATTCCTTGCAATTGTGTACTGAGAGACAATTTACACCAGGGCTATATGGTTGATGATTCCCATTTACAAGACCAGGTAGGATTTTCCTTTGAACAGGGTAAACAAATACAGCTCTTCCAATAGCAGGACAACCCATTGTGTTTGAAAGGTTTGAAGACAATCGGACTCCATTTTTTAATACCTGGAGATCAGGAGTTTAGGCAAAATGAAGCAGAAGTAAAAGTTTTGACCCAATTTGCAATGACATGACAATAATTCCAAAAGCTAATGCAGATCCATAGGATGATATGTACAAAATAGGTCCATTAATTTACTATTTGTAGTTACATATTTCTGTATCTTGTAAGATAAAAAGCTCCATTTTCAAAATCATTTCTTTTTTGGTAATAAGAACAAGGTGTTGCATAGTCCCAATGCCCAAACTCAGAGGGCTGTAATTCTAAGGCAAAAAATTATAGCCAATTAAGCTTCTATATTTTGGTATTATGATATTCCACAAAATAATCCAAATAAATAAATGAAGGGGGCACCTGGATTGAGGTATTCTCTAGACATTTTTCTTTCAATACATTTAATAGACAGTTAGCCACTTCTTCAAAATCAAATACTATGGGGCAACATTCCCTTGAATCACATATAAATCTTAGCAAAGGTTTGTATAGTTAAGCAAAGTGATCTTCCAAGTCACTTTGAAACAAATATTTTACATCTCTATATGGATCAAAAAGGCATGGATTATATAAATATTCACAAATACTCAAACACTAACAAATTCATATGAAATAAGTATTCTTTGGGGAAAACATACGATGCTATCTTCTCAAATAATTTTAAAGTTTTTTCATTTACCATTTCAAATTCTTTGAGATTTAACTTAACCTAAGCAACGCCCAAAAGTAATGGAAATAATTGCTTCCAAGAGGCATACCAAAAAACTGAATATCTTAAAGGCACAAACAAACATAGAGCAGAAATGGTCAGCCAAAATTTCTAAACCAAAATTCAAGAATCAAGATACATGTTTTGCCCATTACAACAACAACAACAACAACAAAGCCATTTCCCGAAAAATGTCGGGGTTGGCTGAATGAATCCATTAGCAAAACTCTTTGGGTATTTTCTGCTCGTATTCTAAATTACATTTTATGACCACTAATGATTTAAAACCTAGATCCTAAAATCCCAACTGCACGATGTAATATTGTCATTGAAGGAGTCTTGTAGCACAATCAAAAGGGACAATTCATGTTATCTGATATATATGCCTTGTTACTACATGAGTGTCATTGTCGAGGCATACCGATTCCAGATGCTATTAACTTTATTTCGCAATTCAATGAAGCAACTGCTAAATATTTTTCCTTTACTCTTTCCTTTCTTTATATTTAAATAACAAATTTTAATATATGGTAGGAACAAAAGATGAGCAATACTGGAATATACATACAGACCTTACAAGAAGGAAACACTGTTGCAAGAGCAAAATAGCTCCCTGCCTCATCAGCCATTTTCTTTCCACTATCAACACCAAAATGTGTTGAACATTCATCTGCTAGCGAGCTGAGAGGAAAGTTATTTGAAAAATCTTTCCTTAGAGAGGGAAGTGACACCTGCCAATCAGTTAATATAAAAGGATTTTAGTTCGAGCATATAAATTTTTCATAATCATTACCTCAAAAGCAAGAACAAAACAATAACATAATCATTGAAGCTAGGAATATTCATAAGCAAATAGATACTAGAAAATGCAGAAAATGGAAAACACACACGGAGAGAATACAAAGATGATGAAACAAGTAAGACTTTAGGAAAACTATGACCAAGAAATGACTCTTGTAAGTCAAAGTGATTGAAAAGTTAATAAATAAGGGTACAGCAAAACAATACACTGTACCAAAAATAGATCTACTGGGTGAAGTAGAATGCTAAACTGACATGTAACTTTTAGAGGTGTGTCTGGTGCCTATGAGGCTATCACTATATGTACGCTTTAAACACTGAACTTTTCTGGTTAGGTTGCAATGAAGCCTACATCAATAGTGAGGGAGTAGTACCTTATGGAGCTTTGCTTCTCATGAAAGAAAAAGTAATTACAAATCATCATTCATATCTCAAAGCCAACTAATTGAATTTCCAATACACCAAAATAAGTAGTTCACTAATGTGGATGTATATATGCTTGCATTAGTGAATTACAGAATTCTAGGGACATGTTTTTGAGATATTGAAGGAGGAGCAAGTTTGGGCACGCAATGTATAATATTCAATTTAAATAGAAAACAACCTCATGTCCATTTCGATTACGGAACTGACACAAAGTGGCAACAGTTGACACAAAATTCAAGGAAGTTAAGAACTTCATTCACCAAAACCGCCTTGCATATTCCAAGCACCTCACATAGAAAGCTTTTTGAGCAATTAGATGCACTGAGTTCATACAGCTAGACCAATCATGTTACACTTCTCATTGTTCGTCACCCTCTGCTTCATCAATATTGAAGTCCTCTTCAGCGCACCATCTCCATGGTGATGAAATGGTCAGTAAAATGGGGAGTATACTAACCATTTTCTCAAGCTAGATTATCAGTTTCTCCTCTATTACTTTCAAAGTCCCATTACACAAGCATGTGTTGAACCAACAGAGCTCTACAACTACTTTTTGACAGTGGAGATCACATTAAAAAAATGGAACTACAATAGCTGATGCAACTAGAGAATCTTGCACCAATCATATATCAAGACAAGAAAGACCTCTATTTTCATTGAAAAAAGAGCTCCAATTCATGCACGAGACAGGAATGACTCGCACTCCAGCATTAACAAAGCATTATAATATCAAATGGATTTGAACTATATTTTAGAATTGAAATTGGAACTACAAAAGCAATAAACCATCGATATTAATGAAAATAAATAAATGAACTTATTACCGATACAATGGAGCCAGGAGCAATTGAAGAAGCAACCATGGAAGGCTCGGATAGCCAAATTTTGCATCCTTTGGAGTCGCTCTCAACATCTGTGACTCGGCCAACAAAGGCAGATTTGCTAATCAGAGAAGGAAATTTGCTGGAAGCTTCGTCAAGAGAGCAGAGGAAATCATCTGCACCGAGTTCAAAATCTGGACGAGGTATCGATGACGACAGAGACGAAGGAGTTCGAGGGGAACTAGCAGACTGCTCTGAATTCAACCTTGACAGCGATTTCGAACTCTTCTTCGCCTTCGGCGGCATCTCTCCCTTGCTATCGGTAGGGACTCGGTTGGAATCAAACAGCAAAAAACTTGTACTACTATTTTCCCACAGTTTCTTGGTAACCAAACAGAATCAGATGGAATGAACCGTTAAGAGGAACACAGATAGAGATGGCTTAAACCCTTGGGGAGGGCTTTGCAATTGCAGATTCGGCAGACAGATATACAATAAAACCCGACCGGACCGGACCGACCGGTCTTGCCGGTTAAAATCAACTCGGAAGTTAAACCGATCATAATACTAGGTCGACTGGTGTTAGGTTTCTTTTTTGGTGTAAACCATAAGTTTAATTATGTTCGGGAGCTTAATCAGGTTTCTCAACCAGTCGCCCATCTCCATAAGCGTGTTTAGTAGGAAACTAGGAATCGAATTCGAGACATTTTCCTGCAGTCTCAATATGTGGATAGTGTGGTTAGGTTTTTCATATCTCATTTTCTTTCTCCTTTTTTGAGACTATATTTTTTGCCTCACCTAGACTGTATTTTTGTATTTTGGTTTAAGTATCCGAGAGTTTTCAAAATTTAGTCGAGTTTATGAACAAATAACTAGTACCAAGGTATTTGAATCTCGTACTTTTGGACTAGAAAAGTAATGTCGTTAGTTTGATTCAACAAAGCTAAATTGGGGACTAAATTGTATATTGGGTAAAATGTATATCAGTTGACTGATATAAGGTTATATCAGTTACAACTTAACAAAGCCAATGAGTTGATGACACCTAATTTAAAATCACTTATACCCACCCAAGTGAATTTGGGGGAGCGGAGCGACCCGTCCGGATCCATACTTTTAAATGAGGTGTCACCCTCTTATTAGT
>JAYMTK010002329.1:0-14114 GCA_036897405.1 Pelargonium myrrhifolium | reverse complement strand
CCGCTCCTACAAATTCACTTGGGTGGGTATAAGTGATTTTAAATGAGGTGTCATCACCTCATTGACTTTGCTAAGTTGCAACTGCTATAACTTTATATCAGTCAACTGATATACCTTTCACTCGTCTATTCTTTCAAAAATATGGTTTTGTGTTTTTGTATTTTAAGCAAGTTTATGTCATTTTCAGCTTAAATGCAAGACTGAAAAATACATTTTATTTTGCTAACAATTCAATAAAATTTGGTCGCTTGACTATTTAAACATGTTCTAAATAGGTAGGCATGATGATATATATAATTTTCAATAGTATAAATTGACTTTTAATTAGGTTGTAACTAAAAACAATATAATATTGTGAGAAGAAAGGATATAACCATAATTTGGTGTTAGATCATGTGCTTTTTTCCGGAATCATAGTACCACAAACAAATGTTTATATTGGTTCATTTATTTTATTTATGAAAACATGTGCTAATAAACTCTTTTGTGTTTTTTGTTTTTTGCTTCAATGTTAAAGACAATAAGCTGAGCATACATGCAGATCATACTTGAATTAATTAATTTCTATTTCTGCAGAGAAGACACTTGAATTCTGGATCAAACTTGATTTACGTTTCATTTAATTTCTAGCTAGGTAGATAAATTAAATTAAACTACCAATAACAGATGCTTGAGCACCAAGCTATGAATCAATGTATTTGTCATTATAAAAAAAAAAATTAATTCATTTAGATACCTTGTGTATTTTCTAAACACAATCCATCTTTTTAGAAGGCAAAGCAATGCCAATTTGTCAAGAAGTTTCTCTTTGTTTAATTATTATAATATTAATTCCACTTGTAGCCAATATGTGAACAGATCTTACCAATTTTTCATAGTTTTTCTTATAGTGCAATTAAATCATATTAATATTGGAGGGTTGAATTTTATTTATTGATTTACTAACAATCATGTCACACACATACATGTATATGTATAATCTACACCATTGTCCCATGCATCGGATCCAACTTTTATATACGATTGTAGCTCAACTTATAAAATTTGTTAGTTTGAGTTCACACATGCATGTACACACACTCTCACGCGCACACATATGTGTATATACACATTCACTCTGTCAAATGTGTGCGTTGATTTATCCAACTCTGTCCAATAAGCTTATTTAGGCTATGATTCACCAAATTTTGGCTCAAATTTACGTATAAAATAGCACCCATAAGTGGGGCATATGACTTGGCCCACGGTCCGTTGAACGATGTGTGGTTCACGTTACTCAATGCAAAGATCTATTTGGAGTACACATGTTCATTCCTAAATGCTCTACACCAATTAAAAGTAAGGAGCTACTCCTATACATACTCACTAAGGGTCGAAGTACAAAAATAATATCACACAATTGTGAATTACTATTTACAAAATACGATTCATTCACACTCTCGCGCTAGAAGGGAATTCAAGTGCAACACATTGTTCTTTATTCAACTCGTGTTATTCTTTTATAGGAGACGGTTCAAGAACGAGGCGAGAGAAAGCAAAGGTTGAGTAAGAATTAGTGAATCACAAATCTAGATCTACAAAATTTGTTGGATGATATCAAAAACCATTTTTTTCCCAGATGAGGAGGAAACCGCACATCGGTTTGGTTACATTTTCGAGAACGAGTTGAAAGATGAAGAAGAATGCGAGTCATGTGTTCTTTGAATATTCATTTCCTTCTTTGTAACCTTCAAAGATTTCTATCAAATCTCTAAGGTGTGCATTACTATTATTAAAAATCTTCTCATATCTACAAGACATTTTTGAGAATCGATGGGAAAAACACAAGTACATGTGTTCTTCATATTTATAAAACGTTCTTTGAACCATATAGATCTACATTTTTTTTTCTTTTTCACATTCTTCTCTTACTTTCGTAGTTTTCGTGAGGTTTTCATTTACACAAATCTCTTCGAGCCTCCAAAACAAAGATGGTATTTAGAAATGGAGACTCCTCTTCACTTTGTTTGTACGATCGATTAGGATAAAAAGGTGAACCTCCATGTTTGAGAGAGGATACCTGACGCGTTGTTTCATATTTGAGATATTATCTCAACTTAAAATGGAATTTTCCACCTCCAACTCCTCTCTTTGTAATTAAGGACTACGCGTACAACACAAACTAGAGTAGAGGAAACAATCGTGAATCTCTCTCAGATGGTTACAAAAAATTTTGCTACCTTTAACCAAATCCTAATATGATTTAAGTGTTAAAGAAACATTGCACATACTCGATCTTTTTATCCATCAAACACCCTCAAAAGGAGACAGAAACACGAAGTACCACGAAAATGCTTCACATGCCTCAAGAACTAAAAAACTCCACTTTTCTTCAAAGGAATTGATAATTCTTCTTGATAATAGACAAGTCGTCGCTTTGTGCGAATACCGCACGAAAGATTTAGGGACTCAAACTACATCCCTAACAAAATAAAGGAAGATAATGTGAGTCAGTATGAGGTGCCCACTATTTTTTTTGATCGGCAAAATACTATATTTATTAATATTCTTGAAATAGAAATAAAATAAAAAGTACATGCTCAAAAAAATGGGTACAATAAATCCAAAGTATTGGAAATATTCGCCCATAAACACTTAGAAATAAATAGGGGTAATTACAGGTTACTGCCCTATTAGATTCAAATTTATCATGTTACTACCCTAAAGAATTTTTTTTCTTCATGTAACTACCCTGTTAGATCCAAATTGTGTTTCTGTCCATTTTGTCTATTAATTTTAACGAAATTTGACAATTTAACAGGGTAGTAACATGATGGAAAAAAAATCTAACATGGTAGTAACGTGATGGAAAAAAAATCTAACATGGTAGTAACGTGATGAGAAAAAATCTAATAGGGTAGTAACGTGATGGAAAAAAATCTAACAGGGTAGTAACATGATAAGACAAAGTAGTAACATGATAAACCGTCATCTAAGAGGGTAGTAACATGTAATTACCCTTTTTTTTATTATAAAAGAGTCGTCAAGTTTCTATTGAAACCATAATGTTGGTGTTGATGTTGATGTGCCTATAAATGAGAACGATTTCAGTATTCACACACAAAATAATTGTTCTTTTCTATTCTTTATGGGTCCTATTTTACCTTTGGCGCATGACCTTTGAAATTTTTTGTGACAACCCTAGTTTTGGGATTTAGTCCGCATACGTACGTAACTATCCGGATGGCTTTTGTTGTTCTTTTCTATTCTTTATGGTTCCAGTTTTATCTTTGACACATGACCCTTAAAATTTTTGAGATGACTCTAATTTTGGGATTCAATCTGGAGGGCTTTCGTTTTTTCATAAAACGTTTTCATCTTAGAGTTTTACTCTTTCTCCCATCAATATGTGAGTACCGATTGCTTATTAACAAAAAAAAAAAAAAAAGTTTGATGGAGCTCTACAATACTTTATTTATTATTTTTATTTAAAGTTGTGAATTTCCGACAATCGCTTAGAATCTGAAATAAATTTTCGGTAGAATTATAAATTTTGGACAAAGTGAACTTTCCAGGTAGACGTATAAATATTTTTGACAACATTATAATTGTTTTTGTCAATAAATGGAAAAGAAGAATATGAAAAATTAGAATTTTTATTGGTAATGAAATTACATTTCTATCCTTCAGTTTAGTGGTGGATGTCACAGGTGCGTTTATGCTAAATTGGTGAGAATTCACAACATAATTAACTCTCAAGAAAGGTGGGCACTGATACAAATATATAAAAATTAAGTAGCACTTAAATTTTAGAGCAAATTTTGAGTAACAAAAATTCAAACATCATTCTACAAAGGTGCGAGTAAGAAACAAGCTATTCCTTTCAATTGAGTCCTTACCATTTGCATATAACTAGTACATTCATATACAGTATTTTTATTCATTGGCCTCTCCCCAGTTTTAGTTGAAATTAATCTGATATTTTGACTGTTTGTTTGGAAGAAACAGCCCCCAGAACTTCTCATACTCTCCATTCTCTTTCTCATTCTCATCAAACATAGCGAACATGTAAGTCTCAATAGCCTTCCCGGGCCTCTTCGGAGTCCCTCCCTTCACGTGACGAACCAAATTGTTGTTATAAGCTCTCGCATTATCCACCGTAGTATCTGTCCCTCCAGCTGAGGGCCACCCAGTCTCTGATACCACAACTTCCAGGGCACTTCCTCCGGCTTTCTCTAGAGCAGAGTAAACAGCATCCAACATGGCGTCGAAAAGGTTTTGGTACCCCAAATTGCCATCCTGAACTACAACTCCCGGAGACCTGAACAATGCATAGTCAAGGCTAATATCCTTGGTGTTGCCTGAGTAACTGAAGTAAGTGTACAAGTTAGCAAGAAATGGAGACTTGTTGTTCACTAGGAAGGAGATGACAGGATCAAGAAGAGCTCGGTGTCCTTGCTCGAAGGCGCCTTTTGATGGAGGATAGGATTCCCATATAAACTGCAGTGGAGACTTTGATTTTGGTGGCAAGGCCAGCGGAGGAGATGGCGTTTTGGATGTTGTGCAAGGCTGGGACAAGATAGTGTCCATAGGGGTCAGAGGGCTTCACTTCATTTCCCACTGAAATGTATTTGAACCTCACATCACCATAGTTGTTGACATTGTTTTGGACCCAAGCATTGGCTGAATCTTGGCTAGAAGCTACAGTTTGGAGTTGATGGTTTGGGAGATCAAGCAGGAGCTCAATGTTGGAACCTCTAAGAGCTTCAAGGGTGGCCTGGTTTGGAGCATAGATTCTCATTCTTTGGATGCCATTTTGCTTGTAAAGATCAACTACTTCTTGTGGAGGTGGAAGGTTGTTGGCAATATTTCCATAGCACACACCCATTTGAGCATCTGCATTATGATCAAGAACTAATATTAATTAACATGATATATATACATAGAATGTCTAGAATCTCAGCCAATAAACACAAAGAATTCGGGCGGGTATGAGTGTCAATTGATGATGTGGCATCACCTTATTGACTGAGATTCTCAACTAATAAATCATGACTGATAGAGGGGGAGAGAGAGAGAGACCTGTTGATCTTAGGTTAGCCACAATGAGCAGAGCATTCAGTGGCATTGAAGATATCATGAGAGGGACAGAAGCAGATAAATGGGATGTAGCCATGGAAGATTTGCAAAGAATATGTTAATAGAATAGCTTTAGAGTTTAGATGTATCTCCAAATTAACAATTCTTAGCTTCCTTTTAAAGGAGATATTGAGGGAGATTGTTGTCAATACAGAGCTCCACTGGATGCCCAGTCAAGCACTGCATTGGACCAAATTTATTGCATTGCAGCACTAGTTTTTGGTCCACCTCACTTTGGCGTGCATTGCACTTGCTGTATCAAATCATCGTGTCCAACCCCAACATTTGCATATTTTCTTCACATTTTGCAAGACTTGAACAGGTCAGATCCATAAATTGCAGTACAAAATACCTTCCTTTGTTGAATTCAGATTCAAATTCACAACTTTCAAATAGTAATTAGTAATGAGCATGATGTTTATGTTGAAAATCTTAGTATTTAGGTTATTTACCACTATAAAACCTCGTGCTCCAAACCTGAGTATTACACTATTACATACAAGAAATAAAACGCGGGACGAGAAACCATATATATGCTAAAGTAACAAACCAACTTTATTTTGGGGAGATTCCCCCTCTTTTTCTCTTCTGCGGTGTTCGTATTTTTTTTTCTTCCGTAAAACCACAATCCACAGAAAATGGAAAACCGCTCCTTTCTTTTCTCGTAAAAAAAATAGAACAAAATATAATTATAATACATACAAGTAATTTCTTTGGGCAAAAATTGAGGTAGGGACAAGAGACACGCCCCGTACAGTTGCTCCACGGCTGCTGCTTACCAACGAGAATAGGAATTACCATATGTTTTCCAACTTTCCTGCCAATACCGTCTATTGCCGCTCCTCTCAAATGGATGATACTTGCTGTAAGCATCTGATGCTTTTCTATGCGAGTTGCTTCCACTTCCATGGCCTGATTTCCTGAAGTTCCTCAATTCCTCTTCAAGATCATATTCTGAGCGCTGCAAATAGAAGCACAAAGCATTAGAGAAAAGAACCAAGTTGCTTGCGGAAATATTGAGCACATAACAAGATATGATAGCACCCAGACTCAACTAGGTTTTTTAAAAAAAAAAAAAAAAAAAAAAAAAAAAATTCTCATATTTTACTTCAAGCCCAACAAGTGGTAACAAAATTTCTAGTCAAATAACTTGGGTCTTTCTGATTCCAAGATCATGGTCATGCTCTGCTTCAAGATGCATCAAATATGAGTGCTGATAAAAGATACCTAAGTTGAAAAATCTCCTTTATCTCAGCTTGCAGAAAGGCTAAACCCAAGAAATTAAAACACTAGCAAGGGAAGCATATATACTACCTAAGTTGGATTCTGTTTGGATTTAATAGATTCAGCCACACAATGTTTTCTAAAAACTAGAGAGCAGCCCATCCAAAAAAAACTAGACAACAATTATTGTATAATAAATCTTTGAAGTTCCAAGCATAGTAAAGGTGGCAAACCTTGGAGGGGTCTGAAAGAATTGCATAGGCCTCTCCAATCATTTTGAAAAGCCTATCAGCATCCTTGTAAACCTCCTGGGCGATTTCCTTCCAGAGTTGTCCCTCATCTCCACTTTCACTTTTTGCCAGGAACTGACCAGCCTAAATTCAGGAAGTCGAAAAGTTCAGATAGATGAGTTGCAAGTATGACACCATGGTAGTTCCGTAATAGATAGAATGAATATCAGGTGCAACAGCTAACAAACCTTATCTGGATGATGTCTTAGTGCTGCCTTATGGTATGCTTTCTTAATATCGGATGCTGAATCAGATTGTTTGATCCCCCTGGCATTGAGATTTAAGATTGTAACAAATGTAAGAAATCTAGAATATGGCATGCATGATGTCATGAAAATATGTAAATATCGTGAATTCTTAGGAACTGTTAAAACTGATTTATTAAAGCTTCGGGCTTCCCCACCATATATCAAATATTAGGGTAGTGTTTGGATTTAAAAAAAATGTTCAAGAATGAGAATGGTTATGAGATTCTCATTCTTCATGTGTGGTTCATGACTTTTCTGGTCAGGAAAATGGTTTGAAATGAAAATTCATTCCCATTCTCATCTCAAAAAATCTAATCCAAGCGCCACTTAAGGTAATACTAATATACTATAGCTACTTAATTAAGAAGGCCTAAACCAAATTAAATTAAATAAAAAAAACTTACAAAATGAGGTATACATCCAAGGGGGTTCCCTTTTTAGCTTCTTCTTCCATTAGGGACATTCGCCGATGAGCTTGCCTTAAATCTCTTGCATCACCACTAGATCTACTTTCTGTTGCAGGTGATTTTACCCTTTCATCGGTCTGATTTTCCAAAATGGATACAAGTCTCTGGAGGTCACTAGCAGCTTGGGCATAGTCTCTGATCATCTCATGTAAAGTGGCTCTTCTAGAAACTGCCTGCATGAAGAATCACTCACCACACAGAGGATTAACTAATAGACTAACAAACATATCGGATATAAATTAAATACTGAGAAAATTCAAACTTCCAAGGTGAGAAAGGTAGCTGTCTTTGTACAACATTACACATCAAGGAATAGCAAGAGAAGAATAATGGTATTAACAATACACAATAAAATGCAAACCTTTGCATAATTAGCATCAAGAGCTAAAGATAGACTGCAATCTGCAATGGCATCAGCAATTTGACCTAGAGCTTGGTGCGCAGCAGCACGGTTGCAGAAACATATTGCTGCAAAAGGACGTGATTCGACATTGCTTGATAAAGCAACAGTATAATGCTCTATAGCTTCTGAATACCTTCCTGATTTAAATGCTTCATTACCAGCATTCTGCAGTGTTTGGAAAGAGAGATAAAATAGATAAATAATTTCAAGTTCGTCTAAGGCATTTAAGCTTTGCATCAAAGCTTGATCGGTAAGTTCAAAATCATTTGACATTACAAATCATATCTTCATTAACATTTGAGAGTATTTAGATTCCACATTCATGCATATGAATCCTAGATGATATAGGCTTTGAATAACAGCAAATTTTGGAGTCCAATTGACTTGACTGAAATCCATGGCAATATGAAATGAAACAACTACTCACTACTTCTATGTTTGTACTTTTTTTCATCTTGAGTAAACATTTGTTTGTATTTACCTGTACAACTTGATGTATACGCCACATATTACAATTGTCTTATGGTTTACCAGTCAGCTTCTATGGCTTTTTTAAATATACGATTTCTTTATTAAATTGAGAGTACATATCCAAGTACATATCCAACAAGTACTTTAAGAAAATAGGAACGGATAACATACCTTGCGATGTAGAAGTTCGCGTATGGTGACACCTAATGATATTGATGATTCCAGGACATTTAACCTATAACATTGACATTAGCATAGCATCAGAACTCTAGGCTACATAGAGATGGTTATATATCTTGCATTCTTGCTTAAGACTATAATGAGAGTTATGTATTACTTGTCACTGATGATTCCGAACTGCTCTAGCTTCTCAAGTCTGTCAAGAGCTGTTTCAAGCCTTCCCATGTAGAAGTAAGACTTGGAAATGAAGAACCACCTCCAAAGTTTCACTAATGAACTTCTTTCACATGTAGAACCATCCACATTTGCCGACTGGCTGTGAGTGCCTACTGATGCAAAATTCTTTTCAGCAAAAGATAGTGTCTGCTCACACAGCTGAATCACCTCTTCATTCCTCCGCAGCTGAAAGATGTCACCATAAATAAAGCTAGGGATGAGATAGAAACTTAGGGTGTCTAAATCAACCACTTCATACAGAGTAACTGACTATAACCATATCAAATGAGTCAACTTTGAAGAGGAAAACAGTACAAATTTGAAAGAACGTGTACCAAAGAAAGAGCCTCTGCTTTCATTTTAAGTAATTCTTCCGAGTACGAACTAATTGACAAGCTCTCAGCAATTATTTCCAGAGCCCTATGTGCTGCATCAGATGTCTTCTGCTCCAGAAGTTTAGCAGAACTTTCTGTACACTTGGCCACTTTCTGCAAGTTAGGGAACAACACAACCAGTTTCCACATTAATGAGCTATCACAACAATGAATATTTATTCAGAAGAAATATATGTACTTCATAACACAATAACATTAATCTCATGTGACGGCAATAAATAAATATTAAGCTTACTTTAAAAGTGAAATAAATTCGTAATATCCAAGTTGTTTATATCATGCATCCATAGAACCAACAAATGGTTGAGTTAAAAGTTTGAGATCAACCAGGGATCCCTGAGAATTAGATAGGTTCCTTTTAAATACAGTAATTCAATTTCTAACACTAATCACACAAGTAACTGGTCGCCAATGGCAAAACAGAAAATTTCAATAAAGAAGACACACACATTTACACCATTTATCAAAACAGAGAAACAATCTAGAATGAAATGTCACTTTCCACCATTTATCAAAACAGAAAAACAATCTAGAATAAAATGTCACATTTACACTATTCATCAAAACAGAGAAACAATCTAGAATGAAATGTCATTTGGACTTTCCAATGTGGAAAGGATGTCCTACCTGTTGTAGGCATTGGAAAGGATGTCCTACCTGTTGTAGGTTACCGATTCCCTGTTTTTGGTAATAACTATGTGCCTACGTACAAGTAAGAGCTATACATAATAATACATGAATGGGAGTACACTCTTTTTATGTTGTGTGAATCAGTATTGCTACTTGAAGTTTATAGTTGTGTACTCCCCTCAGTTTTCCATATGAACAAATATGAAGTTCAATTATAAATTTATATGTTTTCCTTTTGTGATGTGATTTAATCTCATTCAGTAAGTACAAGCGTTAGAGATACCCTGCAAGTGTTTTAAAAATGAGAACTCAAGTACAACTGTTATCGAAGAAGAAGTGCAGTACCTGAGTTTTCTGTAGGCCATCAGCAGCTTCAACCATAAGTCTACGGTCCAAACACACATGACCTCCTGATTCCACACACTTGTTGAAACACTGCAATGCATTTTCAACTTCCCCCAGCAAAAGATGACAGCTGAAATGAAATAGGATAAATATCCTTATAATTTAGACTTTATATGAAGTCTCCTACTTACAAAAATTACAGAGGGAGGGGGGATATATAATAAAAATGAGTTTATGAGAACATCTGTTTGTACTTTTGGCACTGGGCATGATCTATTCAACCGTCCGTGACGTTTTGGATTGATATTTCAGCCACCTTTATGATACATGGAGTTTATAATAAAGTAATATACATAAATGAAATTTCTTACGATACAAATTGATTGGTTGGCATGTGTGAAGTGTTATGCTTACCAATACCATTAGTTGAAAGAAAACATTAGTGATTCATCCATTAAACAGATCATCAGAGTTATTTAACACTTTCCTAAGACACCATGTGTATATAATTCAGAAATCATCTTCAAAAATCATAACCCACGTTTACATGCACCAACATGGCCAAACCGATACCTAATAAAACCGAAAGGCCCCTAAAACTAAAAACCACCACCTCTAACCCTAATCCATCAGAAATCGGGTTCAAAGGCAGAAAAGAACAAGAGTAAATGAGTAATTTCCAAATCAGATCCTGTTAGTTTAGCTAACAAAATGAGTAGATACAAACATAAACAAGTAAACTAAAGAATATGATTGCTTATTATAGGTAAGATTTTAGCCACTAGTAAAAAACATGGCATTTGCGTATCAAATGTAGTATAATCAAGGCCTTACTTTGCAGCTCTCATTTGAACTTTCAGGAAGTTGGGATCCAGTGTGGCAGCAATTGTACAGTCCCCTAAGGCTTCCCTTATTCTTCCGAGAGACATCCGTGTTGCTGCACGGTTGCTATAGCATAGCACAAGTGGCTTCAAGCAGCTTCCAGATCTCTCACTTGAAGAGACAGAATTTACCCCTCGTGTGTAATACTCCTCAGCTTTAGGCAGATAACCATTCTTATATGCTTGATTTCCCCTGAAACAAACAAACGAACAAAAAATAGAATTTTTGAAGTCAAAAAATATAATTACAATTGCAGCAGAATAATAGTTAAGAACAGATATAAAGTATCTTAAAAGTGAATAGTTGGATAATGTCAGAAGCACCTGAGTCTCCACTTCTCACAGATTTCCTGAATTGTGGCATTGGATGAGACAGATCCTTTCTTGACCTGTTCATTTACTTCGCATTTATTCTCCCCTTTGTCTTGTGATGCATCTTTTTGGCCCTGTGTTGTGTCAAAAAGCAAAGAACCATCGGCCTGGGTGGAAAATTGGAGAGATGAAGATTCAAACTTAACATTTGGACTTGGAGTGATAACAAATGAATCACAACCAACTTTTCCCCGACTTTTCCTTCTCAGCCGCCGCCTAGTTGTAGGTGAACTACTTTGTACAGATGATGATGCACAAAAGGAAAACTTTTTATCTGTTAAATCATCCAAACCTGAAGCAAAAGTGAACAGTTTTTTGCCATCAGTTTCTAGCCTCCTTGCATTTGAGCATGAATCATTTCTATCTCCAGCTGAAGCCACACCAACACCCGTGGTACTACAAAACTCCCCCATTATTGGGTTATGTACTGTAGTCTCAGCTCCTCCAACGCGAGGATCAGCAGCAAACCATTGTTCGTGATGATATCGAGCTTGATTGTCCTCATTTAAGCTCTCTCTTGGAGTAGACAAGTCCTCATTTTTGAGGTTTGTAGTACCTAAGGTAGAAGGTCCACACTTCATGTCTAGGTGCAATGACTCATTTGATGTCGCAGGAATTTCCACTGTACTATGATCAGCAGCTGTAGTTTCTTGATAGGGAGAAAAATCCATGGGTGAGTAACATCCAGCAGACTCCGAGTTGTCTTGCAAGCCACTTTCATGAGGCAATTGATTGTCCCTAGCAGAATGCTCAACAACAGAAGGTTGCCTCAACTTTCCTTTCTTTTTCTTAAATCTTTTGTCCTTAACTGACTTGCTCTTTGCACTGAAATCCAATTTTTTGTTTGCTTCAGGAAATATATTTGCTTTGAAGCCAGATGGATCCCACCGTGGTGTTTCAAAATCTGCAAAGGGTACTCCTAATCCATCTGGTCCAATAGTAAAGCTAGAAATATTCTCCATTCCAACTCCACGTATGGGAGTTTCTTCACAAACGCTACCAAACTCAGACTTAAGTCCATTATGTTTGCATGAGTTCATACTAGAGTCTTTTATCTTCTCAGAATCATCAACATTCCCACAATTGCTGATGTTCAGATTCTTCATTTCCTCTGGAAGTGTAAATTGTGGACTTGAGCTGAAAGCACCAGCCCCATTTCTACTGCTCCCAAATACAAAAGTATTTGTATGGTTGGAATCAGAGCCCAAATTACCATCTTGCATCTTCCGATTATTCATTTCATCTATACTGTCCGACAGCTTTCTACTAGAATCTCCATGAAAAGTGGAATCCTTCAAATTACTACTATCAAACACAAAAGCCCCCTTTTCATGACCAAAATCCAAATTGGAACTTCCAGAAACAAATTTCAGTTGACTGAACTCTGCTTCGGTCTCTATTTCCACTGTTTCCCTATGATCCAAAACAGTTTGTTTAATATTTCCACTTGATTTGCCCCTTTCAACTTTGCCCGCACCAACATCTGCTCCTGCAGTGAACATAACTCCTGCACTACCAAACTTAGTACACTCACTTTCGGCCTCTACTTTCATCTTCCCCTTATCATTGAAAACAGATTCCCATCCATTCTTACTAGACTGACCCTTTTCAGCAATCGAATCTGATTTCAGATCACCCTGCTTGGAACCAAACACAAACCCTACATTCTCAAACGCACTAGACTCTGACTCTTTGTGATTGTTAATGTCCCCCCTATCATCATTACCCAGCACTCCCACATTTCCACATGATTCTCTGACCCCAGAATTCAAATTCACTGCAGAATCATCCTTTTTTGCACTGAACACAAAACTCATGTTGTTCTCAAACTTCACATCAACCACTGTATCTGAAAAACCAGGAAATGCACTACTACCATTGCTTACTCCATCGTAACTCACAGAAACTGACCTGAACGGATTGAAGCCCGAATCGGTCTCACAGGGCACGTTCCTCGTCCGCGCTTGCTGAGACCCCACCTGCCTTCGAACCTTAACGAGCCTCGGCCGCGACCTCCCGGGGGCCGCCGAACCCGTCCGCGCCGCGTTCGGTGTAGCAAATGCGCCGTTGGGAACGAACTCGCTCGCACTCTCAGCATTTGAGGAGTTCACGGTGGGCCGATTCTCGGAAGGCTTATGATTGGCGTTCGGGAACGGAGAAGCGGGTGTGGGGTGCGTGGACGCCATGGGAGATGGGAACTCCACCGCCGGCGGCGGCATAGGGAAATTGGGCGGCTAGATTAGGGTTTTGGATGATCGGTGTGGAAATTTCAGGTGGAACGAGAGAGAAGAGAATGGGTCCGTTAGGGTTTTGCTTGAATTTGAAGTATTGGGAGAGGAAGGGTGTGGTCTCGGAGTTTTCTATGCGTAGTTGATTGAAAATGGGAAGGCTCTGATCTGAGTTATGTCTGGTTCTGTTCTGTTGTCGACTGTAATGTTTGAAATTTTAAGTTCACTTCACGTCGGGATAAAAGGAATTTTTTTTTTTACTCAAAGTTTGATTCGAAACTCAATCTAGTACCCAGAATTTTATCGTACTGAAATTAGTATTCACATTTTTATTTTGTATCTAATTTAGTATTCATACTTTTATTTCGTATTCAATCCAGTACCCATTGTTTTTTTTAATTTATTTATTAGGAGAAGCCACTAAGAAAGGTGGGGTTTGGTCGAACCCCTACCAGTATATTAAATAAATAGAAAGAGTACTAGTGTTGCGTCTGAAAGTCTTCAGAGGCTTGCTTCTGTTGATTGAGTTGATTTCTGGTCGTCAAGGCTGGAACTCGGCTATATCTTTGAGCTAGAGCGGCTGCCTCTTAACTGGCGGAGCCTGCAAAAGCAACGCACCAAAAACGATGAACCCGGAGTGTTTTCC
>JAYMTK010002328.1:0-14118 GCA_036897405.1 Pelargonium myrrhifolium | reverse complement strand
GGCTATTAAATGGATTTCTTGCCCATAAAGAGCCAAAAGTCATAAAGCTCCCACTAAGAAGTGGGTTTCATTTGTGGAAGAAGCTATTTCCATTGTGGAAATAGCATTTCCCTACATAAATCCACTTTCATAAGTTGTTCCACTCTTCTGACAGACTCCACATGCTCATGTAGTGAGGTCCAGACTCAAGACCCACCACCCACATTATTTTGTCCACATGGAAGAGAGAAGAGAATACCAAAGAATATCTGACCCACACATTCCACAACTCTCCTTCCTTCCCTCTTTTCTCTTTTCTCATTTCTTTATTATTATTTTTTCTAAATTATACTATATATATTTTTTATTTTGGAATCCCACACACCCCCAGATTTGACTTTCTTTCTCTCTTAAAAAATATAAATTTTAAAGTCTTTTTTTTATATATTCTCCAGAGTTCAGACTGATTTGCACATTGGGTTCAAATAACTTACCTCATCATCCTCTAGCTATATAGCTTTTAGCTGCCATTCCTTGAGAGAGCCAAAAGAAAATTATTCTTTTGGTCTGAGAGGAACCCAAAAAACATCTCTTCTTGGGTTTGCAGAACTTCCTGCAGTATTGCATTGATAGTCCTTGGAAGGTGGGGGCTAGTGCTTAACTGTTGGGTATTGGTATTGGGTCCCCTTCCATTTTCTTTTCTGTTTCCTTTTGGTTTCACAGAACATATTGTCTGCCTTCTTCTGCAAAACCCAAGAGAATGTGTATTTTATTGCAAACGGATTAGATCAGAAATAATATTGGATTTCCTGTCTTTTTATTTCTCTCATTAAATCTGCTCCTACATTCTCCTCTTTTTTCCAGACAAATACCCTGTAACCAAAGAATCCACACTTGAAACCAGAAATAAATCTCTTAGGATCCTGCTCTGCTCTGCTCTGCTCTGCTCTGTTTCTGACCTCTAACTAGAAGAAAAGTGTCCCAAGGATCCTCTTGGTTCAGTAGTTTGATAACTTCTTCTTTTTTTCCTACATTCTCTCAATCTGTCATTACTTTGTACATGTTAAGAGGGATCAGCAGCAGCTCAGGGAGTTTTAAGTGAGGAGGTGAACATGTCTGCTAAACTTTTATACACGTTAACAGACGAAAACCCAGGTCTTAACAAGCAGATTGGCTGCATGAATGGGTTCTTTCAGATTTTTGACCGCCATCATTTCCTTTCCGGACGACGTGTCAAGTGCCCCAAGATGCTCCCTCCAATTCCAGGTACTCTATCCCCTACAAATTTCAATTTCAACAATGAGAACATCAAATACTTCATTTGAATGTAGCTCTCAGTTCTTGATAATGTCTAGCACCTAATCAATTCTATTCTATAAGTATTTTTTCCATGGCCTCCACTAATAGGTACAAGTTTTGTTTAATTATGTTTTAAGTTTTACTTATTCTGTAACAGAATAGTCCTCTTAACTACTGTATATAAGTTCAAGAATGCATTTTTTTTTTTAAATGTTTGTACAAGTTTAAAAGAGTTGTATCTATCACACAATTATAATCCTACCTTCGCTCTTACATGTGTTCTTAGTTTCATATGAGAGTTAGTGTTGTGCATGAATTATCAGATTCTATCTCAACACATGATAATTACAGTATTTCACAATTTTCTGCAGAATTGATTGTGTGTGTGTATATACATGCACTCAGACACAAACTATATATATAGCTTGATAGCTCAATCCTTATTTTTACAGTTAAATATTCGTATTATTTGTAGCTTGAATCAACATCTAACTAAATTGAACTTTCTGTAGGCCAAAGTAGGAACCATGGTGTAGAACACAGCAGTGGATCAGAGAAAGCTACAGTAAGAAATTAATCTTTTTTCAAATAACTTCACAAAATGATGCATTTTAGCAGAAACATTAAAGAACATGCTACTTACAATTGTTGCAGGAAACAAGTGTAAAGAAGGTGGCAAAAGAGAAGCAGAGAGTCTCCACTGAATCATCCAGAACCTCCTTTTCATCTTCCTCTTGCTCCTCTAGTTTCTCATCCCTCGAGTGCAACAGAATAACTCAGCTAGAACCAACTTCCTATGGTCAAAACAAATTTTCCGAAAACACCTCCCGCGAATGCCTCATGAACCAACCAAACACCCCTGTCCGATCAAAGACTCAGAACCCTGATCTCCGGGATATCGTCAAAGACTCAGTCTACAGAGAAGCTCGTGCTCTATCAGTCGCAACAGTAACTAAAGAGGAGGTGCAAGGCCACATGTTCAAACACATAGATTCACCAAGGCCTTCTCAACTGCCAAAATCTGTCAAGCACAGACAATCAGGCCTCAGTGAATCATTTCAAAGTGCTGCCACGCCTCGGCAAGCAACTTGGAATTCCAAGGAAGAGAGGGATCGTTCAAGGCTTTTGACAACAAGGGATCCCCCTCGGGATGGTTCTCGTCTTTTGAATAGAGATGCTCCTCGGTTCTCCTTCGATGGAAGGGAGTCGCGAGATACATTCAAATCCTTAAGGATCAAGGAGCTTCCAAGGCTATCATTAGACAGCAGAGAGAGCACCATAAGAGCTACTACCAGCGAAATGAAATCCAGTTATTTTGTGCAGGATCTGCACATGGAAAACAGGAACTCTAGCAAAACCCCAAACTCACAGCAAGAACTGGCAAGTCACAAACGATCATCCAGTGTTGTAGCCAAACTAATGGGACTTGAAGCTTTTCCAGGCGATGCATCAACCAACGAGAATCAAACAAGGCTGACCCAAAACCGCACAGAAAAAGTTCAGAGCAATTCCAGATCATTCGATGAAAAGAATCAAATGTTAAGGTTCCAGCAAAATTCTCACAGGGATTCCATCTCGCCCCGGATGAGAAATGCTGATTCAGTCACCAAGTCCACCTCAAATTCAAAGTTTCCAATAGAACCAGCTCCATGGAAGAAGATAGATGGAAGACGAGGCTCTCAAGTATCAGTTCACAAGCATCAGGAAGCTAATGCAAAATCCCAAAACTCCTCTGCTTCTGTTTACGGTGAGATTGAGAAGAGGTTGGCAGATATTGAATTCAAAAAATCTGGAAAGGATCTTAGAGCACTGAAAAGGATACTTGAAGCGATGCACAAGACTAAAGAGATGTCAGAGACAAGGAAAGACAATCAGGCCTTGAACCTTGCATCTCAGACCGGCCATACCAGCAGTCTTGACCAGAGCTTCAATTTATCAAACCAGAGAATCCTGCAACACTCAAATTCTGCCGTTATGAAGGGAAATAGTTCTCCAAGGAGTTCTAGATCACCAATCGTAATCATGAAACCAGGTGCATTGATTGAGAGAGGAATTAATAATGCTTTATTAATGACCTCAACAGACAGTACAGATAGCAGAAAGGGATCAGTTGACAGGCATCCTCCAACTAAAGATCTAACTCAAAGAGGCAGTACATTCAGGGATCCTTCCAGCTGTAGCGTTCATTCCATGGATATAAATACAGGAGTACGAACTCCAAGATCGATGCAAACTTTGAAAGTGGCAAGACATGTAACAGGGGAAAGCACAACCAGCTCAGGAACTGTGAGCCCCAGTTTGCAGCGGAAGAAAAATGGGCTTCAGAAGCAGTCTTGCACAAGTACTACCTCATCATCAGATTCTAGTAGGACCAGAAGGCAGCTTGATAGGCAACCAATAGAACCAGGATCCCCTGGAAGAAAACTGAAACCAAAGTCTGCCAATTCACAGCAAAACAACAACCAATTCAAGAAAACCAGTAGCAACACAAGTGATTTGAGGAACCATGGCAATGCCATTTCTCAGCAATCAGAGAGCAGCACTAGCTCAGCCTCACATATTGAAACAGATGCCACAAGCACCAATGGATCTGACCAAAACAACAGTACATTCTTCCAGTACTACAGCCTGAAACAGAAGGTAAGAGTTTTTGCTCTTTTTTTTGCTCTTATTCACCATTTTATCATCATAACTTTCTCCCTAACACACTTCTTTTACTCTCGTTCAGAATCTAGAGGTGAAGTTCATGACAGACAGAGCTGGGGCAGAACCTGCAGTTGTCACTTCAGAACAACCAAGCCCTATCTCTGTTCTCGATGCTACATTCTACAGAGATGAATCACCATCTCCTATAAAGAAAATAACAAATATTTTCAGAGGTAAGGTCTCGTGAACTTTACATCTTACATTTATGCATACGAATTCAATAAACTGATCAAATTTCCAGCACTGAACAGAATTACAGTGAAACCAAATTTAAAAGGTACTGAATTAATTGTTTCACAAACACCAATAGAAAAAGAAGGAAAAAATAAATAAATAACTTCAAGATAGTAGCTCAAATCTACAGCAACTTAAAGAATATTTGCTGTTCATAATCTCCGTTTTGCTAGTGAGATATCCAAGTCCCTTTGGATCACTCAACTAATGCCTAACATGAGCACAGCCAAACTCAACCTGAATTGGGGGATGCAACCCAAACTATGTACCTTTCACCTCAAGGGGCAGGTACCACCCATTAACTCCTTGGTGTTTCACCTGATCACGTATTGATATAACTGTAGTGTTTAGCCAGATCAGAACTTGATATCAGAAGATATGCTAACATGAGTTTTTTTCTCATTACATAACATGAGAAAACAAGTAGAGTTGTAATTTAATGTATTTAGACATTTTAGATCAGTAAGCCATCAACCATGCATAGAGTATTCTTAGAGCTGTTTTCATAGGAAGATAAACACAATTTTGTTTACCTAATTGAGGTCTATTTTGGCATCCTGCAGATGATGAGGTTCTAAATTCTGATGAAGTAGAGTGGGCCATGGACTTGAGTCATCAGCTGCAAACCAAAACACCCAATCTGAGCTCTGAGAGTGATCATAACAGATCAGAAAATATTCAGCATTTGGTTTCCAGTCTTGAACAAGATGAATCCATCATCAACTACATTACAGTCCTATGTGAAGATTCAAATCAGGACCACAGATACATCTCCAAAATATTGTTGGCATCAGGTCTCTTAAGAAATCTTGACTCTGTCATGACATCCATCCCATTCCATCCATCAGGCCACCCAATCAATCCCAACACATTCCTCGCAGTGGAACACACCATGACCAGCAAGGCGCTCTCAGATAATGAAAACATGAGCAAAAATACTTCCCACCAAAAAGCAGTCGAGAAAACCCAAAGAAAGCTCATGTTTGATGTTGTTAATGAAATCCTAGGGCAAAAGTTAGTTTCAGAGGGTGATTCTAAACAGTGGTTTTCACCAAATAAGCTGGCAGGAGGAAGACTCACAGGTCAACAGCTCTTGAGAGAATTGTTTTCAGAGATAGATCAACTGCAAGCTAACAAACCAAGTTGCAGCTCAGAAGATGAGGATGACACTTTGACAAGGATCTCATGGGGAGATTTGATGCATCAATCAACAAATTGGTCTTCTACAGGAGAGATTTCTGGACTAGTATTAGACATTGAAAGATCAATCTTTAAAGACTTAATTAGCGAGGTTGTAAATGGTGAAACAGCTGGTCTACAAACTCGCTCTGGTGGATATTGCAGGCAACTGTTTTCCAAGTAGTATAAGTGATATTGTAGATAAAATGTATCAGTCAATTTCTTGTCTTTTTCACGACGCCAGAATTGGGGGTTTCTATTAGGCTATACTTTCTTTTTCGTGTAGGATAAATGATAAGTACTGGTTGATGATTCAGATAGTTTGCTAGACTGTAAGTGCATCCTAGAAACCTAATGTATATAGCAGTCCTTGTACATATGAGTACTCACCACTCATTAATCACAATCCTGACCTTTAAAAGTGTTCATTCAAGCTGTACTTTATTGACATTCTGCAAGGGATCTGGAACACAATGAAATATTCTGACTGAAAACAACAAATTATAAATGTACTATTTCTTTTACAGTTAAAATAAGCATTTTAAAGGAATGGTAACCAAAACATAATGAAGACAGCTACTGACGTCGTACTGCATAGTTCATTTGCATAAAATCTAGTATCAAAATAAGCATCCAAACCTCCAATGACATCTTTCTAACATAGAAGACAACGCTGACTGTTGATAAAAATAGATCTTGAATGTAATTCTATTTCCATTTTTTTCATCTTGAAATCTTTCCTCGACGAATACATAAATAAACTATTTCGCTGGACAAGAATTGCATGTGACTTCTAAAAAATGTCAGGTAAATGAACTCAGGGAATTAGAATGAGAATTCTAACTTCACCAATTTTTTTCTATGTAAACAACATGCTTCTCTCACATATTTTAGTACAAAGTGGCAAAATCGTCAAGCAATTGAGAACTTTTTTCATGAAATAAAACTATATTAATATGTAGAGAAAAAAGAATCTCAGCCATGAAATATTGGCTGAGACTCTCAGCCAATAAATCATGGTCAATAAGGTGATGCCAGCTCATCAATTAACACCCATACCCAGTCCATTGAATTTGTGGGCGCGGAGCACCCGCCCGGATCCATTTCTCTGTGTCTTGGCTGAGATTCTCAGCCAATAAATTATTAATATGTATTAATCAGTTCACTCCTAATCAAGGAAATTCTCCTTTGCATACATATGTCAAATGATGAGATAACATTGAGGACATACCCTTTTGATTTACCATCTTGCTGATCAAATCATATCTGGGAAGGACAACTAAGAAAACATAGGAGTTACGTTTCAAAAAAAAAAAAACATTGGAGTTATAAGATGCATATTTGCTAGCTTACCAGAAAAATGTTTGTTGATGCTACTAGGTTTCCCCAGCGTTGATCGCATCTAGTAACTCTTATTTCCCTGGAAAAAAAAAAAATAGAGGGGAGAGGGGAAGAATGCAGGTAGATCAACAAGAAAGCTACATTCCAAAAGGAAGAAAAAAACATGCAAATTTGACCCCAACCATTTTAATGATACAACTCACAATAATTTTTTCATTTGATAAAAGAACAGAAACAAATTGAAAAAGATGACAAAGACATAAAGAAACAATACTTAGTTGATACATCTATACGCTTTTTCAAGCCATGAACATAACTAACTCATGCAGACACCCTATGCCAAGGTTAACTAACATCATATAAATGGATTGCAGCCCTTGAAGGCATAATATTAAATGGTTCCGAAACAGGCTGCAACTTTTCACTGCCTCATTTCCTAGATGGATTAGCAGGGAAACCATACTTAGGCAGTGGAAAGGCCACTCTCAAGTGTCAGACAGACACATTCACTAACCAAAAGAAATGAAGAACCCTCATCTTTCCCATCAAACTCATCAAAAGACAAGACCAGAACAAATGCCAAGCAAATACACATTTCATCTCCATGGAGAAGATTAGAGCAGATAAGTGTCATTAAATTTCTTGCAACCACAATTTGTGGATCAAATTGTAGGAGTGATAAGAATATTGTAGGCCCTCTCAATGATGAATGTTCCCCTCAGTAAATTGAAGTAGTAATATGCAAGTAACAGATGAATATCAAATGTCAATTTCAAGAGTAGTTCAAATGGTCCATCTCTGTCTTCGTTAGCTAACACAAGAGCAATCACAATAACTATACTGGTGCAATTAATTATAAAAGAAATATTACTACAAAATTGAAAGGATAAAATGAGGACTGAATAAATTAAAATTGTATACTATCCACCCAAAAGAATTACCTAATTCTTTTTTGCCTGAAAGGCAGTTGTTTAGTTAAAATGTCTTTCCTCATATATCTGGGTATATTTTTTTACTGAGCTCTCCACTCTTGGTGCTAATGCAAGAACTAATCCAAATTAAAGAGAAAGTTCATTGATCAGTTAGTACAACTGAAAAACACTTTCTATTATTTTAATAAATGTTAACTTAGCTTGCAATCAGTAGGATGCGTACAAGATTATAATGGAAGAATTTGGCAACTGAAACCTTTCTGGAGTAGCAAAAAAGAAAAATCAAATGCTCCCTTAGCATGTCACTAAACTACAATCAGTTATCTTACTGAATCCAAACAGCAGTTACATTCTTAATACACTAAAGTTATTCCTCAACAAACTCAAACACTATTTTTCAAACTTGCCGGGTAGAACTTTGTGTACCAAAAAACATGCATGATGAAGTGCCCTTCTTGTTATTGACAGTATATTTATTATGATACTGTTAATAGATTTAATACCATATAGCTACTTTGCATATTGGAAGAAAAGTCCACAACAAACCAGAAGTGGTACATTAATTTATGCATAATAAAAAAAAATATCATAAGTTCACAACAAAGAAACAAGAATTTCAATTAATTAGAAAGAATTGTTCTCCGGCAAGCGTCTATCAAGGGAACTAACATGCACATACCTCCAATACTTGCTAAAGTGGGAACAAGTCCCTTTAGAGGTTTATGTAGACAACATATGCCCTTGACTTTCACTACCCTGGAACAAGCTTCTGCTGCTAGTTCCCTACACAAGTGTACAATTCCTAGTCAAACAAACCTAGTTTACAACTGAGCCAGTTCTTCTGGTTTCTCCATAGAGTCCTTCAGAAGTTTTTCCGCCCTTCTTATCTTCTCATCCTTCTCAACATCCTTTGTAAACCAAGGGGAGATATCTTCGGAACCCCTGTTTTGAAGGATCCCAGAAAATGAGGCACCTAAACTCTTCTTGCCAATCCCAATCTTGAATTGCACTGCGGGCCTTTGGTTCGAAAGAGCCTTCTTTCCTTCAAAATCATATGAACTCCTCTTCATGGACTCAATAGCTGGAGAAAATGTTTCCAGCAGAGAAACAGGACCATCCACACCTTGGTTGTCAGCAATTGGATTTTCTTCAGCTGATTCATTTAAGAGCTTCGCTGGAGGAACAACAGGAGACACTTCCTTCTCCCCAAATTGAAAAGGTGAAACAAGAAATGGGTTACTTTCTGCGACTCGTCTTGCTTTGGCAGCATGTGTAGTATCCAAGGAAGGTCCTTCTGAACCATTGCAAGCAACCGTCTGCTGCTGAAAATTAAACAAAGATCGCTCAGCCTTTCTATGCTGCCTTGCTTGTTCAATCTTTTCAGTGAGAAGTTCAGTTGCTCTTTCATTTTCCTTGGGCAACTGCATGTATGTCTGAACATCAGGAAAAGCAGGCAACCACGAAGGAATATGCTCACCTGGAAGCTCTTCCCCAAGAGACAAAAAGCTTGGTTTCGGTTTCCTGTCTTTAGCAACTGGAAATTTCGGAATAGAATACACAAATGGAATCTTTCCAACTTCCCCAACGTACTGAATGATTTCCCGAATCGTGCTAGAACTTGCAAGACAATGATCAACATCTGAAGCACCCAAAAATCCCTGAGGAGAGGCCAAATCTTCCAATCCTTGAATAATATCAAACACATCACACTCTGTTCTACCAGCTAAATTAGCATGAAAATGGGCAAACTTTCCTATGCTAATGATGTATTGAGCTGCAACATCAGACAGTGTCTCAAGAGCAGATTGCTGAAAAGACTGGAACCCCTCACTCTCACATATCTGTGCTACTGCAATTTTAGCAAGTGCATGTGAATAATCATCAGGCCCTGATTTTCTCCTCACATTCTGTTGCACGCAATCTCTTAAACTCTGCACGCCTCCATTGTTCATGTTCAACAAAATTTATACTTCAACCAATGCAATACATTCAAAACCACCATTCTTTGTGAAAAATCCCTCAAATTTAGCATTGTTCACCCATGAATCATGGAGTAATAACGCATTATTGGTAGCTGAGAAAATGTAAGAAGAGAAAAGAAACAAAAATCTTCTATTTGAAGAATTCCCATAAAAAGAAAAGAAACCCCTACTGGCTGCTGCACTGAGATAAGTTATAAGTTATTTAGTAAGCTTTTTTTTTTTCAGCTCAATCTGTAAGAAAAAAAAAATAGAAAGGAAAGAAGAGGTTTAAAAATGAAAATACAATGTCAAATCACGAAATTTGAAAGAAAACAAAAAATCAATCAAATTTGATATCTACAACCGAAACTGAATTGTTTCATTTATTTAATAGACAAGAAACCGGGATGACACTTAGGAAGGCAACAGAAGAAAACAAGACTCAAAGATCAAGTTCTTGATCCCAACAAACCCTACAGTTCCGCATCCCACTTTTCCAATGCAAAACCAGAAACCCTTAAAATCAGATAGAAAAAAATCCAAAGAATCCCAGATATAATCGAAATCTTACCAGAGAATTTGAAATTTGGAATTAACGCAAGCCAAGAAACGGAGTGTAGAAAGAGGAAGAATGAAAAAAAAAAAAAAAAAACCCCAAAAAAGAAAAAAAACGAGGAAAAAGGGGGGATTGGGGGTGGGGAAGAAAATTTGGGGTTTTTGGTTGGATTTGGATTGAAGTGAAGAGGGTTTAGGGTTTAAGGTATTAGCAGAACCCTACTGGATCGAGACAGATACGCGAACTCGAGTTCTTGGAGAAGATGGTGTTGTGAGCGCGCAGGGGTAAAGGAAAAAAGAACTAAAAACAATGTTTTAGTTTTAGGGATGCGTTTGGGAGTGGAGTGGATATCAACTCTAAGGGGACAATTTAAAACAACTTAGGCATCATTCGGATTAGGGATAATTACACGTTGCTAATTCTTTTATATTATTTGTTTGCATGTTACTATTACAAACTTTTTTTTTGTTACACACTATTAATCTAAACTTACAATTTTTCATTCTGTCAGTTAATTTTAACGGAATTTAGTTCTCTCTCATTATGGATCATGCGCATGACTTTACAATTTTTTTAGATACCGATTTTACCTTTCTTCTACAACGAGTCAAGAACATATTTCGCCGGAAACTACATTTATTATTACTATTTTTATCACAAATTGAAAATTTACCAATCAAACACAAATCCAACACAATTTTAAAATTTTCCACAATCATTTTTTTTCTTCTTAAAAAATAAAACCAAATAGAAAACATCCAGAATAACATTGAAACAAAAAAAAAAATCAATAATGAACAAGAATTTTTCATTAAAATCAGGCTGGAGCCAAAGCTACAAGCCAGAGCCGAAGTGGTTTCGTTGTCCGCTGGAGTCACCTGCGAGCTTGCCACCGGCGAGAATCACAGCAACAATAACTCCGATGTGTGGTGGTGCCCTAGCTCCGAACACTCTTCTTCTTCTTCTCCATCACCACCAGATCGTGACCAAACGTGTGGTGGTGCGCCGACTCCACGCTCCCGGCCTTGAACCTCTCTACTGCCAACGCCGGGCTCTCCCTCACTATCTACATCGATCCGCCCGGTATCGGATGCCAAGGGTTGTAATCGGAGTCGGGGCAGGGGGATCTGAAAAGGGTTTTGAGTCAGGTCGACGGCGACGTCTGTGGGAGGGGGATTCGTGAGCACCATCGTCGGCGTCTGTTGGAGAGGAAGAATGAGCACAGAGCTGGGTTGATCGGAGTCCAAATTTGACGTCGAAGAAGAAGAATAGATCTGTCGCTGGATCCGTGCTCGTCCATGGATTTGGACATAAATGGCGGTTGGATCTGGTCGGAGAACCAGATCTGCTTGTAGAAGACGATGACGAAGCTACCGCCGGAAATCGTAGGTCTTCTCTCGCATTGCTGCCGGAAATCGCAGGCCCTTCTCTTCGCCGCGCCTCCCACCTCCGCCCAGATCTGCCATCGTCGGTATGCTGGTTGGCTGGAGAAGACGAACAACTCCTCTAAGCTTCGTTTTTTTCTTCTTTTTTTATTAATAATAATATTATTATTATTTAAAATTTAAAAAATAACGGATATTTATGTCTTTTTGCAAGTTAATTAAGAGATTGGAAAAAAGAAGTTAAAAGTAGTAACGTGCGGAAAATAAAAAGTTTAGGGTAGTCAAGTATAGTAACAAGGTAGTAACGTGTAAATATCCCTTTGGATTAAAAAAGTACTTCATCCGTCCACAAATAAGTGTCCTCATTTTTATTTTGAGAATTATTAAAAAGAAATTAGTTAATGTGGTATAATTATATTTAAATCATCATAGACATGTGTTCAAACAAACTCAATGAATGTTAACTAACTTATCATACGGATGTTATTGATAATTCATGTTATAAGTAAGTTCTTAAAAAAGAAAGAGTGCACTAATTTTGAGATGGAGTTGGTATATGAGAATGAAATTCATTCACATGGTAATTTACTCTTTTTTCATTGTCATTTTTATTCTGATGTAATGTTAGTTGTATCATTTTATATATTTTTTTTGTTAAACGTAATATATTTTGTATCAATTAAAGTGTGTTAATATAAATCATTTTTATTCGGATTAATGTGAGCAATGGTATATTAACTTTAACTCAATACTCAATTTGATATACGAAATTTAAAAAAAATCAATTTAGTACATGTACTTTCAACTACAACTCAAACTAATACACAAGGTTAGATCAAGTTCATTTTTCGTTAAGTGACAGTTAAATAATTATACAAATGAAACATAAGCATTGATTAAAAAGTCAAAGAACTACTTCTTCTTCTTCAAAGAACTTCTTCTTCTTCATCTTCTTCTTCTTCTTTCAAGTCATCTGATGGAATTTACAAATTTATTAAATTATTTGGATCGGAATTCTATAGCTAATTTGAATTCGTCCAAAAAGACTTCGGGTCGAATTTTACTTTTTATGCATTAAATGTGCGAATTCGTCCGATCCGTCCCAAAAGTTTGTCTGATCGGATTTGGTTGGGTTAAATTCATCGAACTTCGGGTGCTCTCAATTGAATGGGTATCTTAAAACTTTGTTCATACCTTTTCAGTGATCTATTTCAAAATTACCTTGGTACCTTCATAACATTTCGGACACAAAGCTAATACATGTTTGTAAATACATGAGACTATCAACAACATAAGTATAATGAATTGATTCCATTTATTTTCATTCTATATCATTCTTTGGATATTGCATGAGAGATTTGTGACCTTTTTGAATTGGAACAATGTCAGAGAAACAATTTGCATATTAAATCTATCAAAATCTCTTTCAATATATATACATGTACACACACATATATATTTGTGTGTGTGATTTTTTTTTTTTAGACAACTGCAACATTCCTTGGTGATCTATGATGAACTTTAATACATATCATGTAGGATATCTTTCATTTCAAAATTTTCTTAGAGATAATTTTTTTTGTCTTGTGTGACATGCCTAATTAAGCCATTAGTAGCAAGCAATATGTCATTAACATATGTTGTGTTGAAAACATATTTTTGCTCCCACTTATCTTTTGGCATACGCAACGATCTATTTTGATTTCTTCAAAACTGAAGGAAGTAATGACGTTATTGAACTTAACATACCATTTTTGAGAAGCTTGTTTTAATTCATATATCGGTACTTATTAAGTTTACACACCATATAACCATTTTTAAATGAGAAACCTTCAAGTTGGTCCCCATTATAAACTTCTTCCTCAAGATCATCATTTAGAAATGCAATTTCTACATTCATTTGATGTAAATCTAAATCATAAGAAGTTATCAATGTCATAATAATAAGCAGAAAGTCTTCCAAAAAAGTTAAGAGTAGATGACTACATTTTTCCATATAAGGACGGATCTAGAATATTTACTTAGTGGAGGAAAAATTATAAGGCAATGAAAAAATGTTATAAATTAATAAGGTATATTAAAAATTAATATTTCAGTAGGGGTAAGATTTAAAAATTAGTTTGGATAAAAATAAAAATCAATAAAAATACATAGTAAATTTTCAACAAAGAAAAGTTTAGTGGGGATAACTGCACCCATACCCTATTTCCTAGATTCGTCTTTGCTTCCATATGATCCAAACGATGATAAATCATATGGATCATTATTTTAGAAACAAACCAACATTGTAAATTTGTAACCCTATCAACCATAGATATATTACATATGAATTATATTATTATTGTTATTTATTTATATGAATCAAATATGTTTTTTAAATTGATTTTCCACTTTGCAATTATAATAATATTATTAGTAAAAATCATTTTAAACATGAAGTTTTCCTTGGACTAGCGGACGTAAGCGTGAGGGTTGGGAGGTTGAGGAAGTAAGAGTTTTTTTAGGGTTTTTAGGGTTTTTGGGGGTGGCGGCTGAGAGATAGGGTG